>PVLD010007919.1:0-87846 GCA_004027595.1 Dinomys branickii | reverse complement strand
AGGCGGAGGTCTGCTGCAAAGGCTGCTCCAATGATTCCTTCTCTTTGGGAGAATGTCCCTTAAGCTTTCTGCTGAGATTTGTTCTTCTGTCTTCCCTTTTTTGGGTATCAGATTCAAAATATTGAGCAATAGATTCCCCAGGCAGTTCAGCAGGCAAAGGTCTGCTGCAGAGGCTGCTCCAGTGACTTTTCTTTGGGGGGGGGGAATGTCCCTTAAGCTTTCTGCTCAGAGTTCCGCTTAAAAGGCTGTACAGATGTTGGTTAGCTACTCCCTATCTAGAGACCTGGGTGAGGTGTGTAAGACCGCTCCCCCGCCCTCCCAGGGTTCCCTGCAGGTATAGGGATGGATCTCCTCCCCCACTCGGTGATCTGGTCGTGAGCGCAGATAGCTCACCAGTTTTCGGAGTCCCTGCAGGCAGGAAGGTTCCAAGGTGCCAGTTTTTTGTGCTATGCTCGCGATCCGCCACTCGCAGCCACTTGTTTCCTCGCGCTCTCCGGGTCTGGGGGAGGGAGCGGCATGCTCCGCTCCTATGCTGCTCGCGCCGCCCTGGCCACGGACCGCAGGCTGCCGAGGGTCTAGGCTGCGCCGCCTGCCCGATGCGCGCGAAATGTGAGACTGCCTGGCGTTGCCGCTGCTAAAAAGCCGATCTCTGTCGGGAGTCGCCAGAAAGCTGCGCCGGCTCGGGAGGCGAGAGGGACCGAGCTGGCTGTGCCCCCAGTGCGCTCGGACCCAGCCAAGCCCCCTATCCGCGGAGCATCTCCGGCTCCCAGCGTCTGGGGCTTTCCCACGTCTCACCACGGCAGTTTGGGCCGCCCTACCGCATCTCCCCCGGCAGCTCAGAGAAACTCGTTCAGTTTGATCTTCCCAGCCGAGGTCCCGGCATTCACGCTTGCCAAGTCTGTCTCGAGCTGGTGGTGTTTATCAAGGAGGATCGCTCCTTTGCTGCTCACCTGGTTGCCATCTTCCCAGAAGTCTTGTTTTCTTTTTCTTCTTCACCAGTTAATTGGGGTTTGTGGAATTTTTTTGTCCGTTTTCTTCACCTATCACTTTTTCTTCTTTTTTCCTCTTTTTTCCTTCTCCTTTTTTCTCATTTTAATTTTTTTTTACTTTTACTCATAATTTCTTTTTCTCTGTTTTCCTTTTATCTTCTATTTCTCTTTACCCAATTCCACAGACATCCTTCTACTCTCCAACAGAATCCTTTGCACTACATATTTCTCCTCCTTCTCTATCATAGCTAAAAGTTTGTTTCCCTCTTGCATAACCCATTGCCAAACCTTCTATCTTTAACAGTATAACCATAAACCTATGCTAATTTTTTTATAATTAACTCTGTAAAATTACTGTTGAGTTCTTGTCTGTCATTAGCAAAGCTATAGCTGTTACATTTAGTACATACTAGCTGTCAATTCCTGGGTTGTCTTAATGCTTATATCATAGTGGACTTCTCTAAGACTAACAGAGATATATAATTGGTTCTTATGGTATGTTAACATCCCATTTGCCTTGGATGGTGATACTGTAGTTGATTTGCTTGACATTACCCAGTTCACAAAATTGTCAGTTTTTGTTTAATTTTCTGTGTGACCCATTCTTTTTTAATTTTATTGAAAAACACCCAAAACTTCAAAACAAAATAATAGAATAACAATAGTTAATACATTGCATATTATTATCTTCAAAGTAGTTACTCAGAGTAAGATATGGGCATAAACGTTCTCCAAATGATATTAGCACAAATCTTTCTTTTCAATGAACTAAAAGAAACTAGTAGTGTGGTAGATTGACTAGTAGTGTGGTGGTCAACTTATAACACCAAGATGAACTGAGTCAGCATGGTGCTGGGTGTGGGAGGCCCACCTGAGGATTGTTGCCAGCAGCATAAGAGGTAGAACTGGAGAAGAGGAAGAGGAGGCTGTTAGAAGCTGTTGATTTTCCCGGAGGAGCTTGTCATGCTGGCTTTCCTGATGTCCTTGGCTGCTCTCCTCAGAGGAGGAGCACAGGACCTAACTGTCACTAAGAATGACTATCGTTCACTTTGGGGGAGCTCTGATCCTCACTTTGAGCATCACTTCCTAGTTCCAAAGGGGAAGATGGTGCACTGCTCAGCAATGGCTTTCTTGACGGAAACTCAGCTTTCCTCATCATCAGAGGAGCTCAGGACCTCACTGTTGCTGAGGATGCCTGTCATACATTTTGGGGGAACTCTGGTTTTTACTTTAAGCATTGCTTCCTGACTCAAGTTCAGATCCCTCAGCCTGCCAGCACAGATCCTTCATCCCCGACACAGACTTTCTGGCTTCCACCGCTGACCTTTGGACCTTCCCAGTGCAGACCCATGAAACAAGCCTGCATGAGACACTGTCGTGGACTCTAGGCCTCCAGTTGCACTCATGGGAAGCATTGCTATGGGCTCTAGGTCTTCAGCTGGACTCAATGCAAGACATTATCATGGGACCAAGGCCCACAGCTGGATTATTAGGTATTTAGTGTGTAGACAGATTTCCTGCAATCTCTTTTTGTATGATTCTTTGGGTGACTATTATAAATAATCTTATAAAATGTGTGTCGTGTATTATATTGTTGCAAAACCTCAAACTACAACAAGCAGTATAGCTATCTTGTATTTTTTTCTCTTCCTTCCTTTTCCCTTAACTAGTTCCTCTTTTCTTTTGAACAATTTCTTCATATTTCATAGTATCTATTATACATTTTGGACCTTATTTACTCTTTCAGTTTCTCACAACAAGGAGACAATATTATGTTTATACATGTGAGTCTGATTTATTTCACTTAGGAGTATGGTCTTAAGTTGCATACATTTACCCATAAAGTCTCAAGTTCATCCTTCTTTATGGCTGAGTAGTAGTCCCTTGTATAAAAAGACCACATCTTTTTATCCATTCCTTGGTTGATGAGCATTTGGGTTGTTTCCCTGATTCAGCTACTACAAATTGTGCTGCTATAAACATTGGTGCACATATATTGCTGTGGTATATTTTTAATTCTTCCAGGAAGGTACCCAGAAGGAGAATAGCAGGGTCAAATGGGACATCTAATCCTAGTTTTTTTAGGAATCTATAATTTCAACAGTGGTTGCACCAATCTACACTCCCACCAACAATGGAGAAGCGTTCCTTTTCCCCACAGCTCCTCTGGCATTTGTTATTGGTTGATTTGTTGATGATAGCCATTCTTTGCGGAGTGAGATGACATCTCAGTGTTTTAATCTGCATTTCTCGGGTGACCAGTAATGTTGAACATTTTTTCATATAATTCTTTGTTGTTTGTATTTCTTCATCTGGGAAGTGGGTATTCATCTCAGATGCTCATTTTTGATTTGGATCTTTGGAGTGATTTTTTCAATTCTTTATATGTTCTAAGTCCTTTGAGGGAAAACTGGTTAAAATATTTTTCCACCGTGGGGTGTCTTTACACTCTGTTGGCGATTTGTTTGTTTTGTTTTTATCTTTTTGAGACAGGATCTCACTATGCAGTTCAGGCTGGCCTTGAGCTTACTTTATAACCCAGGCTGGTCTCAAACTTGCAATGATCCTCCTTCCTCAGCCTCCTGAGTGCTGGGATTACAGACATGCACTATCATGCCCAGCTCTGGTGATTTCTTTTGTTGTGCAAATGCTTTTTAATAAGGTGAGATCCCAGTTGTTGACTCTAAAGTATTTCCTGTGGGATCTCGGTTTTGTTCCTGAATATTTGCCCACACCCATGTCTTCAAGAGTTCTGCCTATTCTCTTTTTCAGCAGATTTAGTGTTTCTGTTTTAATATTTAGGTCTTTAATTCATTGCAATTTTAGTTTAGTGCATGGCGATAGACCCACTGATTATTGAAAAGTGCTATTTCCATGTTTCTGCAGTTTCTGTGGTGTCTTTTGCTAATGATGTCTAGTTTTACTGAACTATGATAACATACATAGGATAATTTTAATATTTTTGCATTTAAGGGAGCATGTTTTGTGAGCCTAGCATGTGATCTATCTTGGAGAAAGTGCCATGTGCTGCTTAGAATGTGTATTCTGTTGATTTTGGATAGAACACTCTATCTATTAAATATCTATTAAACCCACTTGTCCAAAGGTTTGGTCCTACTCTTAAATTTCTTTGTTGATTTTTTTGTCTAGTTGATTTGTCCATTTATGACAGTGGGGTACCAAGGTCCCCCATCCATCAACCGATTTCATCAACACTTTCCAAAATATATCGGAAGTTCATCCACTTCCCTCCATTTCTGGTACCATGCAGCAGAGCCATTACAACCTTTCACCTGGATTCCTGCAGAAGTCTCTTATCTGATGTCCTTGCCTCTACTCCTGTCCTCCTACAATCACCAACTCAGCAGCCAATGTGTCACTTCAAAACAAAAATCAAATAATCTCACTTAAAACTTTTAGTGGCTTCCCATCACACTTGGAAAAAAATCCAAATGCAACAAAAACTCTTTACCAAGTTTTCCCTGGAGAAATAATATAGAGAAATAATAACAAAAATCAGCACAAATACACATTCATACTGCTTGGAATTTGTTAAATACTGTGACTCATAGAAAGCACACTCTGCCTAGAGAGAAGAACTACAAAGAATACCTTCGGAAGCAAAAGCATCTGAATAAAAACAGACCTGTTTCAGACTCCGGGTGCATAAAGCAAAAGCACACCAGACTCATTCAGTGCACAGTTGCTATGTGGATTGGTAGAGGGCCACAAGTTCTTAAGGAGACTCAGTGTTTAGAGAGCAAATCTTTACTTCAGTGTAGCTGCTCAAAGGCTGTGCGTGTGTTACAGCTGAGAGCCTAGGGAGCACACTTGGTTCAGTCTTTATCAAACAAGGTGGGAAGTGGGCCTTCCCTGATTAAGACCACCGCGCTGCCCTCTCCTGAACAGCAGAGCTCTGCCACAACCTTTCCCTGACCTCTCCTCACCCTGCTTACTGACGTATGTGGGGCCGGCCATATTGAAACAAATGTTCCTGATAGGAAAGGGGCCAGTCCTGCATACATTAAAACTGTCTGTGCATTGCCAATTGGAGGCCTGTGTCTGGAAGGGCTAGAGTTTCTTCTCCCTGTGTATTCTGCCAGGACCCCCACCCACTTCCCTGATTGACACCAGTAAAAGCCATGAGCTGTTGGAGAGGAAGCCTTTTGTTCCAGAGAACATCAGGTCATCCCAGAGCTCCTCAACTGCAAAACATTATTTCACATCCCTGTGCCATATTGCCGGGTGGGTTAGACACCTTCACAGGGGTTTTGGTAACTAGATGTTCAGACTGATACCCTCAGCAGGGGTTTCCATAGCCTGACACTGTTTTTTAGGAACCAAAAACAAGATAAGAATGTAGGTGTCCTGAGTAACCCTCAATTCAGGCTCTCTGTTAAGCCAGGCAACCTCCCCAATTCTAACCTGATTGATAAAAACTGTCAAAAAGCCTTCAAGGATTAGTGATCTTGACAAATTCTCTCTAGAAATACTCTCCTGAGCATAAAATTAACCAACATGCTAATCCCTCCTCCTCATGTGCCTTGCGATTCCTTCCTGTTCCCCCTCCATCTCTGGGTATCTTCCTTCATTCCCTTTCTCCGTCCTCCTCTCCTTCCCTCCACTTTCCCCACCCCCCTCACATAAATGTGGTCTTGGGAATGTATTTCGATCTCTGAAATACCCCTGAAATATCCTTTTGGTCCTCTGGCTCATTACTCCCAAATTTATCTCCTGACCTAACCTAATCATTGCATTCATACATTTTCAATTTGTCCCTACAGTGGATTTACCCTTTTCAATTAATTACAGAACCTCAAGTCAGACACCTCAGATCCAGACCTCATCTCCTTGCTTTCTTCTCTGATTCCCAATTCATCAACAGCGCAGCCACCCTCTGCTGTTTTGGGATGCAGACATGCACAGCTGGGCTAATCGCAGTCCCCGGTTCGTAACATGGCACCAAGGAGCCGTTCACAGTTCTCTCATGGCACAGTACTTACCTTCAATGACAAATCCATAAACTCACCAGCCAACCCAGGGACCATAACAGTGCCTTAGATATTTGCTCCTCACTCCCTACCTCTCCCACATCCAGAGTAACCTTTATCCAAACTTTACTACCTTGTGTTCTTCAGAAAATTTTTCTCACATTTATGTAGTTTTTTTTCCTGAGGAAAAGATTAGGCTATGCAGTTTTCTGAGTTGCTTTCACTCCATTTTTGCTATTAACTCACTGTAATGTAAGTGGTCACTCATTTTGTTGACATGTAATTGTCCATTATGTGCACACACAATAAGGAGATTTGGATTTTTTTTTTTCCCAGAACATTCTTATATATGTCTTCTGGGCTTTTTTGCAAGTATTTCCCCTGCATATACACCTACAAGTGGAATTACTGGTCCAAGAGCATAAAAAAGTTCAGGGACTATTCACTTGAATAGCTTTTCACAGTGGATATACCACTTGACACTCTTGTTAGTAAATGTAAGCAATCCTATTCAAATCTTCAGAACTTGAGTTTGTCAGGTTTCTTGTCAGTTGAATGAATTTATACACTTAAACTCTAGTCCCAATTTGTTTCTCTGATGAGTGATGAAAATCTTTTAATGTTTATTAGCCTGTATGTACTTCCAACGCTATAGAAAATCTATGAGTCTTTTACCTATTTTTTCTATGAGGCTTCTGTTCTCATAATTTGCAGAAGTTCTGCAAATTATAATTCAGTAGTGACTATAAGTGTTACAGTTTGGCCTACTTCAAAGTCTTTTGATGGGAAGAAGCTTAAGTTAATCTATAATATAGTACAATTTAATTTTTTATTGTTAACTTTTGTTGTTTCTCACTGCAATTTAAGATGTTTTTAAAGCGGGCCAAGGAAGATACTGTTATGGCTTGTACCTAGATGTCCCCATAAAGCTTTGCTCATGGGTGGAGGTTTTGGAGGTGGCTGGATCTAGGGTGTGTGACTAGGGATTAAGGGTGTGTGGTAACTAAATTGGGCCAATGATTGGTTTAGCATTGTCTGGATATAGACGGGGGGGGGGGGGGGGGCGCCACCCTGGGTATGCGCGGCAACAGGATTATAGCCTGAATAGAGTAAAAAGGGAGGTTCACTGCTACTGCCTCCTGCCTGCCACATCATAAACTCTTTGTCTGCCTGCCATGCCCTCTGCCTTGAAGCCAGAAAGCTAGTAATTTTCTATGCAATCAGACCATCTGAATATAATGAGTCTTACTATCTCATTTCAATCCTATCATTTCCCTCACCTTACTGAACTGGCTAGCAGTAACAGCTAACAGTTTGTAGTGTTATGTAAGACTCAACTTAATCCTTAATGTTTTTGTCTTAACGTCTATTTGGTCTGCTAACAGTATAACCACACTATTTCTTCTGTTATCTTCCTGGTACCTTCTTTCCATTCTTTTGTTGTCAGCCTTTCCATGTCTTTATGTTTTATGGATAAATATATTTTTAATGCTGTCTTCACAAGATGAACTGGTAAATTTAATCTCATCATCTTACACCATCGTATCTCCATGGAACACTACTGCTCTATCATTTTTTCCCATCTCATTTTTGATGTCTTATCTTCCTTCAAACAAGAAGCCTGAAGTATCCTCAGGTTGTCTGGTCTCTGCTCACTCCTGCTGTATTAACATTATAGAGAATTTCAGTTTTTGAAGACTATGGATATACTTTCTGCTCTTTATATTCTTTAGTCCTGCTTTTATTTATTTTTCTCAAGTATCTGATCTTTTTGTGCGTGTGGCAATATAGGGGATTGAACCCCGATTTTGCACATACTAGGTGTACAGGTTGATACACTGTGTCAACTAGAGAAGTTTAGAAACCGTCTTTTTTTTTTTTTTTTTTTTGCGGTACTGGGGATCGAACTCAGGACCCTGCGCTTGCTAGGCAAGCGCTTATTCCACTGAGCTATATCCTCAGCCCCATAAGAAATTTTTTTCTTTCATTTTTTTTTTTTTTTTTGGTGGTACTGGGGATCGAACTCAGGACCCTGTGCTTGCTAGGCAGGCGGTTATTCCACTGAGCTATATCCCCAGCCCAACTAGAGAAGTTTAGAAGTTTAACTAACAACTTGGCAGGGGGCCAGGGTGCTCACTTCGTAAATATCCTCATCCTGTGCAGGAGTCCACAGAGACTGTGAGCGCTGCCCCCGCCCTGGGGGGCGGGGCGCACACTCTAAGGGAGGAGAAGCGCCTGGCTCCCCGTTCCTCACTCTTGGTGCTTTTGCTGTTGTGCCGCCTTGAAGTGTTGCCCCTGTGCCCGGCTGCCCCACTGTGGAGAGAGCTGATTATAGACTGAAACCTCCACGAACTGTGAGCTAAATAAACCTTTCCTTTTCTTTTGGGCACCACGTATTTTGTCTCAGCAGCAAGAGAAAAGTAACCAAGGCACTGAGCAAACACCCTGCCACTGAGACACCCACCCACTTTACACCAGCTCCCACTCTCTCCAAGTCTGGGTATCGCCTGCATTTCTTTCTATGTACTTTCTCCAAAAGCGCTGATGTGTTTTTGCAGAGAATCTTTTGAAGCCTCAAATGACAATATGTTTATTTTGTCTATCCCTAGAATAACTATGCACTGGGACATCAAATTCTAGGCTTGAAGTTCTTTTCACATTCTACTCTGGACTCTCAAGATGGTCCTAAGAATGACTTCTACACTGCTACTCTCAAACGTCCTTTCACATGTGGGCTCCCATCCAGCCTGGTGACTCATCTTCTACTGCTAAGTTGATCAAACCTCTAGCCAGGTCTGGAAAAAATGTCACCTTCAGAACACCCATTCTCTCAGACACAGTGTTACCACGATAAATTGGTTCAACTTTTCTAGGGGGTAAGATAGCCAGGTGAATCCAACATTTCAAAATATATATACATATGACTCTGTCCAACAGTTTTACTTCTAGGGGTGAACAGGAAGGAAATCGCCAAATAATGCTCAAATATGTACACACAGGGAAACTCCTATAGAACTGAAACAGAAAAAAACCTCTAATCTCCAAACATAGATAAAATTATATAATCAACATACAGTGATTGAGAGGTACAGATTTATTCACAGGCAAACATTTAAGATTCTTTTAAAGAAGAAAGGCTAAACTATTTCAGTAGGAAATATTTGAAAGCTGAAGGGCTAGTCTCTAAAAATATCAACAGTAGTTTTCTCTTGATGAGAAGAATGGTTTCTCATTTCTTTTTGTTCTACCATACTTACCACATCCCCATTGTGAGCCTCTTTTATAAATAATTTTAATTTTTCCACGAGTCAAGTTTCTACGGTTCACATGTACTATTTTTTCAACACACACCCTTCCAAATCTCCTTAAACACACAAACTCCTTATTTATCTCTATATGCCTCCAATGCTACAGTCACACTCAACACACGTAAGTCCTGAGCACCTGTATCATGATACATTAAGAATGCATCTCTGGAATAAAATGTGACTGACTTCCATCTTTGATATTTAAAAAAAAATAGAAGTAAAAAGCATTATTTATAGAGAGTAAAACGATAAAAATGGTAACTTTCAAACTTTTAGCAAGGGTCTTTCTTCAAATAAGTTTCTGAAGCCCAATATGTACAAAAGATCAAATAGAGGTGAGTCTTGTCTGATTGATAATCTTCTTCCTTGCCTTGCAGTCTGCTGTAAGTGTGAAAACTACTCAACATACCCCGCTGGCTCCAAGAGGCCACCTTAGAACCAGAAGAGAAAAACATTCAATCTAACATACATATACATTTACTTATTTATTGGGTTTTGCATCTATAAATTATAATCATTAGTACACCTGTAATTCTTTATATTACAGTGTATCCAACTAAAGAATAAGCAAACAGCATAGGTCAGTTGAAATCACAGTACTTCTCAGTTAATTTGCAAAAGGAGGCAAAAGTCTTGGTTGGACCCACGTCTTGGAAATAAATATCAAGTAATCATAAGAATATTCAGCCATTTTCCAGTTGTTCAGGAAGGTTTGTGCATGGTCCCATGCAGTGCATCAGAGCTCCTCTTTGAAATAACCCAGCTTTGCCAGTGACATCTCTTTTCTCAACTGCATAACTTCCCAAAACATCTGATCAACTAGACAGAGAAAAGAAACATGTAAGTTATAACTTAACATCTTAACTATTTTTAATGCTTCATTGAAAATTATGGATTAGCTGAAATGCCAAAGTGGGCATTTCCTAAGTGTATTAATGCCTAGAGAATCCTTCAAAATTTCACACAAACTTTTCTGTTACTTATGGACATCTTTGTTTTTATTCATAAATAAGCAATATTCATTAGTTTTGTCACAATTATTTGTTAGACACATAAAAGACTATCAGTTTAGCTCAAGGAAAAGCAGACATTTCATTCCTGAGGAAATGTCAATGCTGCTCCATTCATAATGAGGATACTCAGTGTTCTATTATTCAAGTTACTGTCCAGCAAATTGATCTGCTCTAGTGTATTATATTTGGCCATTTTACTCTTCATTAACACTAACAGAAATTAAAATAGGAAAAAAACAAAAAGAAAATCCAGAAAACTCAGTAACATTCTTTGTAAAAATAGGGAAAGGTTTTCTGTATATGGCTCAAATTAGAAATAAAAGTAAATGTAAAGGATGTTCTGTCCTTGGTAAGCTCTGTGATCGTACTGAATTGATTTATTAGTGGTTCTCAACCAGGGAGCTCCCCCTATCCCTAAGATACATTTGGCAATAGCTGGATTCACTCTTTATTGTCACATTCGAGGGTTGCTACTGGCATCTAGTGACTAAAGGCCAAAGATGCTATTAAATATCCTACAGAGCATAAGATATCCCTTCACAGCAAGTAGTTATCCAGCTCAAAATGTCAATACAGGTTGAAATCTTTGTCTGAAATGTTTGTTACCAAGAGCATCTTGAATTTTGGGTATTTTTTCAGATTTTGGAGTATCTGCATATTTATAATGAGATCTTAGATAAGGGACTTCAATCTAAACATGAAACTCATTTATGTCTCCAGTATATCTTATATAAAAATATGGTGAATGTTTAACTTATTTATTAATTTATTAACCAGAAAATGGACTACCATTAATCCCTCTCCAATACTCTGCCTCACTTTGTACATACTTATCCCATCGTTCTTACCACTTCTGGAAGCAGTTCTGGAAGTTCTCTTTTGTGAGTCTTTTAATGCCCTGACTCAATTCAAAATGTTTACCTTTTATGGTCATTTGACTTCAGGGAAGAGCCAGAAGTTGCACTGTGCCCAGCGTTCTTTATGAGTCTTTCTTTTGGATGGCACTTGACACCAGGGTTTCCTGAATTTTGATCACCCCTTATAAAGACACTCACAAAAGAAGACTTCCAGAACTTATTCAGCAAGCAGGATGAATCATGGAATACATGTATTCAAACCAAGGAGTGTTTTCAAAGAAATTAATGGAAATTTCTCTTGCTGTAAATTTTTATACCACTATATATTTTGATCATCCCTTGTACTTATAGCCTAAATATTGTTACACTGTGTGTTCTGACTACAACTCATCACAGAATTGCAAGTTATCACATGAGGTCAAGTATAGAATTTTCCATGTTTGGCATCATGTCAGCAATGCAAGTTTCATATTCTTCTGGCTTCAGATACTCAGGCTGTAGAAAAGTCATGAAACCCTGCCTTATATTTAGTTGTCCTCAATTCTTTTTTGCCACAAGATACAAATAAAAGATTTTAAAATTTAAAATACTAGTTTACTACAAACTCAAGTAATACCAAATGTATAAAGTTAAAAGGTCCAGAAACCAGAGATGTGGCCAGGGATATAGCTCAGCGGCACAAGCACCTATCTGGCAAGTGCAAGGTCCTGAGTTCAATTCTCAGTACCAAAAAAAAAAAAAAAGAAACCAAAGCCAATACCATTTTATCACCATCACTCAGGGCACCTTCTTCCTATTTTAATAAAATAAATTGTCTTCCAGAAACCCTTGCAGATGTTTTCACAAGGAGAAAAATATGCTTGACATTTTAACTTAACATAAATCATCTGCTCTCCGGTTTATATTATCTACCAACAAGTGATCAAAAAGATTTCAATTTCAATAAAGTTATAAAAGTATTATAATGCTTAAACACTAATTTATGTTTTACAAGCTTTTGAAATTCACCAGTAATTAAATATTAAGTTTCATCCCTTTTCTTATGTTAAAATTCAATTATATGGGATTTCTAGTAAATAACTATTTTAAAAATACATCAGAGCTTGAGAAAGGTTAATCTAATTTTTGACAGCCTGATTAATTTTTCCATAGAATTGAGATTTACTAACTTATGTAACTGAGAAGTAGTAGGCATCTACTATTTTTAAGTATAAGAATATTTTCAGTGCCTAAAAAATATAAACAGAGAAATTTCTCATAACTTCAACTACAAAACTGGCACAGAAACTTGTTCCTACTCTAGTATCTGCTATTTCAGTTTTAAAACAATCACTCACACTCAAGAAATACTGCTTTGGAGCTGTCAGGTCACATCAGTTTTCATGCCTGAGGTTAAAGACACTGGGTTATAAAATCATCAGCCATCATGGAAGACTATATTAAAAACATTAACACATTGGTATGGTTGGCTTGGCTACACACATCATCTGTACATTTCTGTGGATTTAGAACATGGTACTCTTTATTCAGACAGAATTATTTCATGACTGCTTTATTAATTCACATGTGAAAGAGAATACAGGAGAAGTCAGTAGTTCATCCACGGTTTTTATTAACTAAGGTAAATCTGACACTTCTAGAGCTAGTTCATTTTCACCTCACAGGGAAGGAATTCAGTAAACTTTGTACTCGCCTCTCAGTTCCCATCTGGTCTAGCACACATCCCTCACAAGTTAAAAGTGGCCCTGCTTAAACTCAAAACAATAAAATGAAGCAAATAAAATTATTAAATCCTTAAATCCATTAGTTTTTACTCATATGTATTGTATAAAGTAATGAGTTTCACTGTGACATTTCCATATTTTAAGAGGTTATCTAATCCCAAATCATCACATAGTTGATTAGAACTATAAAGGATATTCAATATAAATGTAGTAACAATAAAGTTTACTTGAGTGTTATTATTTATCCTTACACTTTTTGCTACATCTTCATATAAATATTTTTAATGAGTAAATAACACTTACCATCCTGCTGTTTCACAAGTCCTTGCTGAATATATCGAATGTAGGTAAAAAAATTACATACAGATGTGATCTAGAACAAAAGTAAAAAAAAATGTCATGACCAGTTGAATGTCTTGTATCAAAGCAGCCTTTATTAAAACTCATGGTAAATCACTTACCCGATATCGGCAAAAAGGAGAAATATAGTAATAGTTGCTTGAGTCCCCTAGTTTAATTCTGTGTTTGCAGGACTTACTCTGGCCAGTGAGAGCACATTTTCTGTAAAACAATGATAAATTTCAGTTTTTTAAAAATTAAAGGAATTATGTCCCTATGCACTGTACAAGATGTCTAGCCATTCAGAAAAACAAATATTTGAGAACCTAGTAGGAACCAGGCACTGTTTTGGATACCTGACTGCAGTAGTAAGAAGTCAAAGTCCCTGCCCTCAGGGGATTCACATAATACTGTAACACTAACTATGGTTCTAGACATAGAAACTAGATGTTTTAAACAGATGTCCTATCAAACAGCAAAGTTGCACATGAGTAATCAGCTGCAAGAGAGCACTCCACTTTCCACAGGACTTTCAACTTCTCAGGAGAAAAGAACCTAATGATGACTGTTCTAGTCCCACAACTGTTACTGACAGCTGCAGAGTAACAGCTTCTGGATGGGGTCCTTGCTTCACTTGGTTGGTTTCCAGTCACTTAATGTGGAAAACAGGGAGAATGACAGAGGAATGAGCCATCTTATAAACACACTGGTCTAACTCTTATAAAGAGTACACTACACTTTGCACCATTCTTTCCATTTGTATACCGCACAATCTAGAATTTGGTATGAGGACTTTCTACCTGAGATGAGGCCATAAACCTCTGGAGGACAAGGACTTTCTTTATCTACACATCTTACAGTGCCCACCATCATGCATATGCCTGGGACACAGCAGACACTTGGCAACTGTTAAAGACGTGAAGAGCCCCCTGCCACACCACTGCTCCATCAGATGGAGCCGGCTTGTCTGTCAGGCTGCCCTGCAACATTCTGGCTTCACCAACCATCATCAGCCAGGAATTTGGCTGGATATAACCACCACTCTCTATCAATGAAAACTTAGCACAGTTTTAAGTATAACAGAGTGACCAGTGGCATTTCACATGGCAGTTTAAAGAGACACATGAACCTCAGATTTCAGCTATACCTATAAGAAATATTATGTCACCATATTAAGAAAACATGGAGAATGAATTATTTGGATAATTTGCAAATCACAAACTGACTCCTACTTTTTCAAAGACATTCTGACTCATTACTCCTTCACTAGTATTATTTCTTTATTGCTTTATTCGTAACACTACCTTTAAGAACTACTGGGTGGGGGAGGATAAACTAAGGTTCAATTTTTGGAAGTCTTTAAAATTTCTTTTTTTCTTTTTACCTTTTTTTTTTTTGGTCCTTTTGAGACAGGGTCTCGCTATGCAGTTCAGGCTAGTCTTGAACTCACTTTGTAGCCCAGGTCAGCCTCAAACTTGCAATGATCTTCCTGCCTCCGCCTCCCAAGTGCTGGGATTATAGGCATGTGCCACCATGCCCAGTTTAAAATTTCCAAAAGTATAATTTACTCAAGAGGAAAAAGTAGCGTTAAACTGATAAAAATTGATTTATGTGTTATTCTTCTGGAAACAACTACTATCTTTTCTAACTTTGAAAAGACTCTCAAAGTAGTTTTGAGTATCAACTTTTAAAGTAACACTGCTTCTTAAATGATCTCTTTTCTAAAACCATGTGGAAACCAGTCACAGTCGATGTATTTTTGTTTTGAGTCAGGATTTAATGCTGTCTTCAGAATTCATTCCAATTATTTTGTTCCAATTTTTTTTACATGCAATATCTTAGTATACCTTTTAGCTCTAGTCTCAATATTTTAAATCTTTGCTTGCCATTTTCATGCAAGGAGGTTAACATGTGTAAATTCTAGAACCCCAATCTTTCCACCACCGTAGCCTTTCTGAATAATTTCAAAAGTTACTTCAAATCGTTACTCCAGCAATCCACCTCTAATGCCTCTCTCTTTTACACAGCCCACAGCCCTAATCTAATTTTCCTTTCTTGACACTGTGGCATCCTCCTTTCTTCTCCATATGTCACCATCCTCTAAACACTCTGTGCTTCCCTGTTTCTAGGCTTCTGCCAGACCACATTTTCTTTTGTTCGTTTTTGGTGGTACTGAGGATTGAACCCAGAGGTGCTCTGCCACTGAGTTACATCCCCAGGCCTTTTTTATTTTTTGAGACAAGATCTTACTTAATTATCCAGGCTGGGGTTTTGTTTTGATTTGGTTTTGGTTTTCTGAGACAGGTGTCACTATGTATGTAGTTCAGCCTGGCCTCGAACTCATGGCAACCCGCCTCAGCCTTCTGACTGCAGGGTTACAGGTGTGGGCCACTACGCCCAGTTTAAATTGTTCAGGCTATGTTCAAATTTGTGATCCTCCTGTCATAGCCTCGCAGGAGCTGGGATTACAGGCCTGAGGTACTACATCTGGCCCAACTGTGCTTTTTCCAAATCTCATCCACACTTCAACAACTCAGATGAAATCCCTCTCCTTCCAAGAGGGGTCCTGGATCACGACTGGAATAGTCCTGTCTTCTTCAAAATGCCCGTTGTCCTGAGCCATTTATTAGTCACTGTTTTCATAACCTAACCCCATGAGCTTTGGCTAGGGCCATACTTCACATTTCATTTTTTTAAAAAGATGGTTCCTTTAGTTCTTTTTCCATGTAATATACACTATAGGTAGCTTGGATTCTGGCTTCAAACCCAATCACAATATCCTTAAACTAGTGTTATTCTCTAAATCCAGCCCATACAGTATAATTATTTCACTAAAGTAAATCTGCTCTCGCTGATACCCTATTTGTCATCATTTAATATATGTCTATGATTAGTGTGATATATATTACAACAACATTTTAATTTTACACTAAAAACTGTCATATGTTACTTTAAAATAAGGTGTGACAAAGCCCTTAAAAAGTATAAAAGTTGCTACTGTTACATATGATTCTCCATTTTGGGGTTGAAAAATTGAGATAAAAACACTTGGGCATCTAATGTAAGAACATAAATCCCTTCTTTAAAGTTCAGAGGGCTGCGCTGCAGGTGAGTGTAACACAGGACACAGCCTGGGGGATGTGAGGCTCACACAGCAAACACATGACCAGATCCTCCACAGTCACATGAGCGTCACACCGTTACCTTGCTGGGAACGCACGTAAGTTATGAAAAACAGAGGACGCACTTCTACAGCAGGCTTTAACAAAGACTTATCAGTCAATCTCCACCAGTCTTGTCCTCTTTTGGCTTCAACATAACCTGACAGTAATGAACTGCTCTCAATGACTTTCTCAGTCTTTCCACGCTCCACACTCATCTGCTTCTTATAAACTGCTATGCAGCTTCCTCAAAGTCATTTGTTTAAACAGAAGCCAAGGCACAGTTATTCCTTGGTTTTGGGCAAAACATTTCCT
Organism: Dinomys branickii; assembly: GCA_004027595.1. Classification (NCBI taxonomy): domain Eukaryota; kingdom Metazoa; phylum Chordata; class Mammalia; order Rodentia; family Dinomyidae; genus Dinomys; species Dinomys branickii. The sequence continues at coordinate 71,149 of PVLD010007919.1, read as the reverse complement.
TTGCCCGAGATTTTTGATACTGTTCATTTCAGTCTTTCCTCCTTATAAGACAGCATGAAAAAGCCTGCCCTGCAATGAAATATGGCAGTCTTACTTCTAAGACTTATATTCTCAAATACCTGTTACACATAAAAGACAGAACAGATTACTCACCAAAGACAGAATCCTTAATAACAATGATATGAAAAGTAAGGACTAATCAAGACTTGTTGGCATGCTTAGCAAGGCTTGGTCTAGCTCAGGGTCTCCCCAAACTATTTTTTATGGCAACCCTCAAAAAGAAGTATTTTATAGATACTCATTATACACAGCTATAAATATATGTAATACAAACAAAAGTTCTGTGATGTCTTTAATAGTTAGCCTACCTGGATCTCTATAATTCATTACATATATAATTCATATTCATATATATACATACAGTGTGTGTATAGATTAATTAATTAATTAAGGGGCTTTTTTTCTATGTTAAACTTAATATACTATGTTCTACACAGTCTGAGGATTTGCCTTTGGGCTGCATAGACTCTAAATAGAAATCTGAGAAGAATTTAAAACAAAAAAACCAAAGAACTAAGTCTGCAACATACAAAGTTTCAAATCTCATCTTGCCCAAGCCACAGAATAGAAAACCTACTTTGGTCCTCCACATTCAACTGCAGAAGCTTTAACAAATCGAATAGGTTGTAATCCCACTGGTTCAATGCTTAGAGTATTGTTTTCCACAGCCTCCAGAACAGCTGAAGCCAACTTAAAAAAGAAAAGTATTAGATCACTACGCTTGCAGAAAAATGTCAAAACTGTATTCAATAGTAACCTAATTTCATAAATTATTCTCACCAAAGTTTCACTACCTCAACCTTAGCCAAGGCAGTTCAGTTATAGAGAAGTATCTTTTTCCATTACCTAGAAGAGGGCTAAAGGTATTAATTCCAGTCTGTCCAGTCCTTACTCACAGTTAACATTCACTGAACACCACCTCAAAATCAATTATGTAATAAATACTAAGTATATACTTACTAAGTATATAAATACTAAGTATATATTTTCTCAAATTTGTTTTTATGTGTACAAAAGTCCACAAAAAATAAATGTGATAAAATATTAGGTCTCCAGAGTAATACTCGGTAAACAGCAGATATGAAAGGTCTGCTAAGATTAGGACTGGCCTACCAGAAACCAACTACCCAGTCACCATAATGACATATATTCACACCAAAGTGTTACACTATCCATCTTCATTATCCTTACAAATAATGTTGTAACTAAATCTTCAAAAGATTTAACAAGAGTCTTAGGATTAAATTTCTTAAGCATTAATCAACAGGAAATGCAAAGACAAACCTTTCACAGGCAAGGACAAACTAGATGAGTTTACATTTGTATAATGCCTTATATTTTTATTTATTTTGTTGTTGTTGTTTTTGGTCCCTGGAATCAAACTCAGGACCTTGTGTTTGCCAGGCAGGCCCTTATGCCACTGAGCTATATATCCCGGCCCTGAATGCCTTGTATTTTTAAAGTTTTTATATCTACTTAATCTACTTCATTTTTCCTTCTGACAGTCCAGTGACACAAGCAAAGAGGGCATTACTATTCCATTTTGAAGATGAAGAAACTACTATGATTTTTCATCGCGTATAGATAAACCCAACAAACACCTTGAAGAACGTTCCTCACACTGAACCTGGCAGTGAGTCTTCAGCCCCGCTCTCCCCATGTTATTTATACTTCACTCCAAAGCAATACACATTTCAGTGTGAACGAGCGTATGCTCAAATAAGAAAAGCTATTCAACAACTGAATGTCAGCAATTACAAGCCTAATATAAAATGGAGAAATGGCAAGCACATGACAATTTATAACAATGTATTTGATATAAGGGCTATTAAAATACCTAGCATGACTTAAAAAGTACAGAAACAACTGTAATGCATTCCTATTAAAATGAAAAAAATTTACCTCGCTTTTTGAGAATGTTAAACATGGAAAGATATCTTCCTGATAGATTTTGTCTAAGAACGGACATGTTCTGTCCATTGTGGGCTCATCCTTCCAAGATCTGAATTCATTATACAGAGATAAATCAGCCTAACAAACAAAAGAAAACATGAAGAAAGTTTTAAAAAGAACAAACATAATACTTTATAAAAAAAAAAGTCTAATTTAAACACTACTAAAAAGGTAATGCTCTTCATCTAAAATAATAAATTGAACTGTTCCTAATTATAACACGACAGAATTTTTCTTCTAAACCATGACTGGTCCTTTTCAATGTATTACTATGATGTCGAAAGACATATTTCTCACCCACATCCCCCAAAACTAATGATGGAGCTACTCTTAAGACAGGTGCACACTGTTCTGAATATGAAAACTGGTGAAGTCTTCTCTGAAAATAATGCAAAGGCAATATGCAGACAAGTTGATTAAGTTCTTAAATAACCTGAGACTGTCTGGGGATACCGCTCAGGGGCACAAGCGTCTGCCTGGCAAGCAGAAGGTCCTGAGTTTGATTCCTGGTACCAAATAAATAAACAAACAAACTGAGACTAAATTGTGAAATCTAGTTTGGAGTCAAAATGACACTAATTGTGCTATTACCGCATGGCAGTCCTGTAAGAACTTTCAAAATGTTTATTGTATGAACAAGAAAACAAAATGAAGCACACTATGGGCTATTACACTGGCCATTATACTTTCAGCACCTTGACATCCAGTACCTACCACGTGAATGATCAGTAGTACATCCACGGCTGGCGTTTCCATTCCTCTAACTGCTCCTGCTTTTTTCCTCTCCCCTATGATAACTGTTTCCCAAACATTCTTTCCTAGGGACCCTTAGATTCCCTTAGCCTTGCTAGCTCCATACGATCTGGTGGACTCACATTACCCAACCAAACAGTCCTCTTTCTTCATGCAGCTTTAAACCACTGCACCCAGATACAATGGGTACCCTACGAATAACACACTGACTGCAGCCTGTGGCACCTTCTGAGCCAGCTCAGTCAGAGGCGTGTGTGGTTTACACGACAGTAACAAGATGAGTATATCCATGCTTTCCTACAGATTTTAAGGTGCATAACAGCAATCTCATTGTGAATTTTTTCATCTCAATTCCTAAATTCCTTGAATCAAAGCTAAAGGCAAAGGAATAAAGAATATTAGCAGATAAATAGTAATATTTTCAAATTTCTTTCCTTTGTAAAGTTTGCTGAGGAGATGGACATAAATCCCAAAGCAGGCAACTAGAATTCTAAAGACTGTAGTTTAAAGGCAGTAATTTAAACCATCTCTTAAAAGTTGACTCTTACAAAACATATAATAACCATTTTATAAACACTTATTTCTCAGATCTCTGCAAGACATTTATTATGATCTCCTTCTGATAGGAAAGGAAACAAGGACTGGGAGAAAGTAACTTGCCCAAGGCTATACAGCAAAAAAAGTTCAAATTCAAATCTATGTGGCTTGATACCAAAGCCCTGCACTGCATATACTCGTGTATTCATGCACACGTGTTCTTTAAATGCTTACAGAAGACATGTTGCTAATACCATGACTGAGTGTCCCATCATGTCTTCTACAAAAAGACAGAAATACTTTGTTTTCTTTCAGGTTGTTGTATTTGTTCTTAGAGTTATGTAAGTCAAACTTTTACATTTACTTTGTCTAATAAAATTTTCTGACATTACAAAACATCAGAAGGTTAAGATACACCTAGAGAGCAAAAAGTTATTACTCTGAAGTTGTATGCCTATTTATATCTTAAACAATTTCAAAAGCTAAAAACGAACTTTTGAAAGGTTCCATAAGAAAACACAAAACTTTAAGGCTAAGCAATAGGGGAAAAATACAAAATTATATACCTACTGAGAAACTATGGCAAAAATACAAGTTTAATAAGCAATTAAAAATGCTACTCAAAGAAGCCAAAGGTTTAAAATTTTCTTAAATATGTAACAGAAATCAATGTAAATTGCAGATTTGTTACAGATTTCACTAGTATTGAATTTCTCTCGAATTAGCTTAATCTTTCTTATTAAAATGCAATTCAATTAAAAACTCATCTTTGGTTCTTCAATTTAATAAATTTTCTTCAGTAAGATACTGGCAAACAGAATGCAGCAAATCACCAAAAAGATTATACACCATGACCAAGTGAGATGTTTCAACATATGCAAATCAATAAATGTAATACACCACATTAACAGGGCCAAGGACAAACACCATAGAAAGGATTTGACAAAGTACAACACCCATTCATGATAAAACCCTACAGAAAACTGGAATAGTCTTTACCACAACCTGAGAAACGCCATCTACGACAAACCAATAGCCAACATCATACTAAATGGATAAAAACTGAAAACTTTCACTCTAAAATTAGGAACAAGACAAGATGTCCACTATCAACACTCTTATTCAATATAGTTCTGGAAACAGTACCAGAGAAATCAGACAAGTGAAAGAAAAAAAGAAATAAGGATCGGAAAGGAAGAAGTTAAATTATCATTATTTGCAGATGACATGACACTCTACATAGAAGACTCCAAAAACTTAACCAAAGACTTAAATTCAGTAGCATAGCTAGATATGAAGTCAATATTAAAAAATCAATTGCCTTCCTGTACATGAGTAACAAACTTACAAAGAGAAAAATTAGGAAAACAATGCCTTTCACAATAGCATTAAAAAAAAAATACCTAGGAATCAATCCAATGAAGGATGTAAAAGACCTCCACACTGAGCACTACAGTACTCTGAAAAAGAAGACTGAAGAGGATATCAGAAAATGAAAACACATCACTTGTTCTTGGGCAGAGAGAACCAATGCGGTGAAAATGGCCATACTTCCAAAACTGTTATACAGATTTAATGCAATCTCAATCAAAACTCCAACAGCATATCTCACAGAATTAGAGGAAACAATCCTAAAATTCATTTGGAACCAAAGACACCTAGAATAGCAATGGCAATTCTGGGCAAAAAAGGCAAGGCAAGGAGATATCACAACCCCTGACTTGAAATTACACTAAAAAGCTACAGTGGTAAAAAGGCAGACTGGAGGATCGGGGGAACAGATTAGAAGAGCAGAAACAACACGAGACAAACTTAGCCACCTTATCTTTAACAAAGGTGCCAAACACCTTTACTGGAAGGAAGATGGCCTCTTTAATACATGGTGTTGGAAAAACTGGTTGTCCGCATGCCAAAGATTACCTCTCACCATACACTAAACTAAAAAAAAAAATGGATCAAATATCTAAATATTAAACAGAAACAATCTTTTAGAAGACAGACTAGGTAGCACTCTTAAAGACACTGGTGTAGGCAAAGACTTTATGAACAAAACTTCGATCACAAAGGAAATATAAAGAATCAACAACTGAGATCACATCATAATTATAAATCTTGTGTACAGCAAAAGAAATCATCCACAGAACCCAAAGAATGGGAAAAAAATTTGCCAGCTGTTCCTCACACAAAGGACTAACATCTAGGATATATAAAGAACCCAAAAAGTCAGGCACTAAACCCAATCAGAAAACGAGCACGTGAAATGAATAGACACTTCTCAGATGAGGAAGTACATTTAATCACCTTATTTTCATATATTTCTCATATTCATATTTTATTACAGCACTCCAGCAATAACACATATGAACTAACCAAGTCATCAAAGGCACCACTGTCCTTTATATAACATATGACAGTTTGTTTCCTAAATAAAAAATTGAGATCAAGAAACTTACCGGGTTTCCAGCAGGTCCTCCAAGGTCAGGAAGGTAGAGAATGGAAGTGAAGAGTCCCTGAAAGCAGCCAGCTCTAGACAAAGCCTCCCCCATCTTAATATTGCACATTTTGTACTAAAAATTTTGCTGGCAAAAATCGTAACTGACACCTCAGTGATGAGAATTAACAAGTACCCACAGAGTCAGAGGGGACAGTCCTTGACGAGTTACCTCTTTGCAGTCTTTTACAATTGGCTGTATCACACTGAGGTCCTGGTGACTGCCACCCATAGCACTGCTTGTACTTTTATTTCTTGTATGCCCCCTTTTAAAAGGTGTCTTTCCACCTGGCAGAGGCTCCTGAGTAGGTGAGGTTGGAGAACTGGACAATACGAGGGTCTTCAATGCAGCTACTTCAGCTTGAAGTACATCAATCTTGAAAAGAAATCAACATTTTATGACAGATCAAACTATGTTTGTGATTTGGGCAAAACATTTTCAAAGATGGATAGTTTAAGTTTAATTTCTACTTCCTGTAGACTAATAAAAAAAAACATATTCAAGTATTTTGATGTTTCCATGTGGTGCAGATTCAGCTACTAGTAATGTCAAATGAAATTTTTTAATTACCAAAATGTAACATGATTAGTTATATAGCACACTCCTAAAATATTAAAATAGATGAACACTTAGGTGTCTTTTTCAGTGAACTGGAAAATAAATATTTTCATTCCATTTTAGAGAATAGGTATTCTCTAAAATGATTTTATAATCCTTTAGATAGTGCAAGCAATTTACAGGCCTTTAAATTATTTGGTTCTAATATAAATGGATACTAATATTCACTGTTATTCTGTATTAGTTGTGATATAGCAGCCATCTTCTTTATATTTTTCTGTAGTTTCCAAGCAAAAAAACAGCACTACTTTTACAATAGGACAAAATCCAACAGATGCTGAAGTATCTTTAACACAATAACCTTTCATTTATTTATGTTTTATTATTAAACAATAAAAAACTTACTTTCCCTTGTGCTTCTTTCAGCTGCTTTTCCGCAGTCGCCTGCTTGACATTTGCTTCTCTCACCATCTTATGAGCTTCCTGAAAAAGTTAATATCCCATATTTTGGAAACAAAATATTTATCATTTGTTTAAAAAAAAAAAAAAATCTTTCACCAAGTGTCCGTGATTGACATAAAAATATATTGCCAAAATTTAGGCTTGAAACTAAGAATTTTACTGAGAAATGGCAGCTGACATGGGAGAGACAAACTACCAGGAATGAACAGGTATCTTCCAGTTAGTACCCCTGACCGCTGAGGCAGCCAGTGTAATCGTTCTGACAGAGGCTTACTGCAGAAGTGATGAAAGAAGACAGACAGTGGCCCACAGATCAAAGCTAATTCCTCTGCATGTACGTATTACTAGTCATGGCAAAGGAAGAACAAATAAAAATATGAACACATTAATAATGCAGCTTACAGGAATTATAAAGAAGTCTCAGAGCTTCCAAGAAAAACATTCACACAATGATACTAAAAAACGTGGTATGAGAAAGCAAATCAGTTTACCCTTTAATAAGGTATTAATTTTTAACATCACACACACAAAAAAATTTTAACATCACAAGTATGAAATGCTAGGCATTTAATTATTTTTATTCATTCAGTATCTGCTCATCAAATACATATTCATTGCATTTCTTAGTGAGTACCATTCCAGGGGCTGATAATATATTTGGCAAAGAGAAAAGGTCCCGGCTCTTAAAGAACTTTTCTCACATTCTAATAATCACATATGCATCAAGGGTGAGCATTCCGGATCTGGGGAAAGAATAATGTATCTTGTATTTTCAAAAGATTACAGTGCTGTATGGAATAACTTCTTTAAGGGATTAAGGATGGGCTGGAGTAGTATGCAATTACATAATTCCCTGGGATGTAAAAGCATATTTAGAACTTCAATTTATAGTTAACTTGAATGGAGGGCAGAGGAAGGTGAAAGATGTTGTAATAGGTCCACAGTCTGACAACTGTACCCTCACAAAGGTCGGGGGGGCCCAGATGGAAAGAGGGAGCCAGACTCAGGCAGGAGCAATATCTAAAAAGATAATGGACAGAATTCTGCAAATCAACAAAAACATCAAAAGGCAGATTATTTTAATGTTTGAAAATTAATCTACTATTCTCTGCTTCCGACACTCTAAATGATGTGAATATAATCTATACGAGGAATCAGCAAACTTTTTCTATAAAGGATGAAACAGTAAATATTTGTGGACCTGAAGGCCAAATACCATTTCTATTCCAACTATCCAACTTAGACTTTGCAATATGAAAAGTTACAGGCAATACATAAACACATGAATGTACTCAATAAATCCTTTGGAATATACCCAACATTCTCAGATACTCTTTACATATTTGGGGTATTAAACTCATAATAGATACAGGGTTTGTAAATACCTTTTTCATTCAGAGGGTGCCTTTTCAATTTTTTGATGCCATGCACCGGCTTCTCAGTTTTGGGTTTTGTTTTTTTTTTTAATGTCTTTTTGAGACAGGATCTCGCTATGCAGTTCAGACTGGCCTTGAGCTCACTTTGTAGCCCAGGCTGGTCTCAAACTTGCAACGATCCTCCTGCCTCAGCTTCCCCAGTGCTGGCATTACAGGGATGTGCCACCACACCTGGCCCTGGCTTCTCAGTTTTATGCACTCTAATTTTGCTATTATTGCCCATGCCTTTTGGTGTCATGTCCAAAAATCATCATTGCTCAGGCCACTGTCAATAAGCATTTTCCTTGTTTATGCTAATTGTTTTATAGTCTCAGGTCTCATATTTACATCTTTAACACACTCCCACCAGCTTCACTTACCGGTGGTACATGCATGTGACAGTGGGCTGCTTTTACCACCTTGAGTACACCATGCTATACCATCCAATGGGACAGTCATGCGTGTACCTCCAGTGATTCACACCAGAAAGTCATATTCAAATCAGTGCCACCCAGTGGTGAAACATATGAATCATAGCTGCATATTTTAATGTTTATCAATTTGAGACTTTGTGTTTATGGTTTGAGATAACGGTCTAGGTTAACATGAATGTGGATATCCAGATTTCCCAGCACCACTTATTGAACAGAGTATCCTTTCACCAATGGGTATTTAACTCCTTTGTGAAGATGAGCTAATCACAAACTCAATCCTGGGCTCTTTATTCTGTTCCATTGGTCTCTATATAACATTTTATCAATGTCACATTGTTTTGATTATTGTCCCTTTGTCATACACTTTGAGCTCAGAAAATGTGATACATCCAGATTTCTTTTTCTTGTTTGAGACTGCTTTAACTGTTAGTTCTTCATGGTTTGAGTTATTAGTTTTCTTGTCACGGGGACAAATTACCTGACATCCACAACTTAGAAGAAAGGTTGGATTTGGCTCACAGTTTGGGGTTTCAGTCTATGGAGGGCTGGCTCCAAGTCACATATAGTATGGTGAAAGGGCGTGGAGGAGGACATCTGCTGACTTCATGCCAGTCAGGAACCAAGGACAAGGGAGGAGCTGAAGGAAAAATATTTGTCCTTATGGGAATAGACACTTAGTTGAGGTATGGCTTTATCTTCCCTGTATGTAATGCTTCTGCCCAAAATACCACCCATATACTTATAGAATGCTTAATCCACTGTCATGGTATTGCACACAGCACTGCTTCTGACCAAGGAAAATACTTTACGGCTAAGGAAGTGCAACAATGGGTTCATTTTCACAGAATTCACTAGTGTTACCATCTTCACTCATCTGGAAGCAGCTGGACAGAACAGTGGAATGGGCTTCTGAAGATGCAGTTACAGCTCCAACAACATGGTAATACATTGCAGAGCTGGAGCAAGGTTCTGCAGAAGGTCTGCACCCAACATATGTAACTGTTTCTCTCTCGGCCGGGATTTACAGGTCAACAATCAAGGTGTGGAAATGGGAATGGTACTACTTATTAATTACCCCAAGTAACACACCAGCAGTTTTCCTTTCAATTCCCATATCCTGTTGCCTTAAGAGAACTCCCATACTCCAAATACAGTCTTCCTTACCTCCATTATGGAGCAGTAGTTCAATTTTTCCTTCATAGTCTGGATCAATCTTTCCCTACCGACACCTTACATCCTTTTTTAGCTTGTTGACTAAAAGGCTTCAGAAGCCCAAAGTGACCAGGGGTTAAGTTTTAGCTTCCACTTCACTGAGATCATTGTTGTGCACCCTGACAGAAGCCTTTCCCTTTCTGGAACCATGACTTCTAAGCCGTCTCTCAGTATTACCATGCCATGTAATGAAGGTCAATAGGAAACACAACGACCCAATGCAGACAGGCTGATAAATCACTCAGAATTTTTATCAATTAAGGTATAGGTCACCCAACCAGGTAAAGAACCAAGATGCGCTGAGGTGCTTGCTGAAGGTCAAGGGAATATAACAGGTAGGAGATGTTAGTTATAAATACCAGCTGTGCCTACATGACTTGTTACAAAAACGAGGGTTGAATTGTCGTATTTTTTTTGTTTGTACTTTTGTGCATATATGAATATATGTTAAGCAGATGTATTTGTTTTCTTTGTAATAAATATACTGACTGACATCAGTAAGTACAGTTACACCTACATTATAATATTTAAGTCATGGAATGTCAGAAAAGCAGGCATTACACAAATAACTCTACCTTCTAGCATGAAGAATTAGTGCATTTTTGTTTGTATGCAAGACAGCTGTATCATAATCATAATTATGAAACTTGCTATTTTATTTGGAGATTAAGTATGGTTTAAAGAACTGTCTGGATGTCAAGTTGACAAAAGATGGATTATAAGCAGTAATCATGGTATGCAACTTGAATGGATTAAGAAACACCTTGCAGATTAGTGGGGCAAAATTCTGGGTGTGTCTGTTGATGACTGATGTAGACCAGCAAACAGAGGGGAAGAACCACCCTGTATATTTGTGGTACCAACCAACAGGCTTAAAAAATGAAAGGAAGAAGGAATTGTCTCCATTTTGGAGGAACTCCAATTTTGCCATCACCTCTGAGCACTGGTCTCCAGTTTCTTCAGCCTTTCAGCACAGGCAGCACCCGCAACTCCAGAGTGAACTTAGGTCTACAACTTTTGACAGTTGCTGCACCTTGATCCTGCTTGTTCTTGTTTCCATTTTCTTATGCTGAACAGTTAATGGATCATCTGGTTCTCCAGTGCACAGGTGCTCATTGTGACTGTCACCTCTGATTCCTCAGATACCCACTATGGATGCTCCTGCCTCTGATCATGTAAGCCATGAATGAAGTGAATGAATGAATGAATGAGTGAATAAAAATATGCTTGCGTTTCTCCAGAGAACCCCAACTAATACTACTTCCAAAAGCAAAATTCCAATGATACCTCTCATCCAACCAGGCCCCACCTCCTAAAGCACATTTAAGTATAAGTTCATTGGTGGGTTAATCCCGATGCGTACATCACTCCCATGATACACCTGCTTCTAAAAGCTCCACCTCTCAATATGTGAGACATCAGAGAACGTTAGATCTAGGTATAACATGGCTCCATACAATTTCAGAATTGCCCTATACTTGCAAACAATCTCACTGGCTCAAAGGGACTGCACTCAATCTGTTGAACACTTTCAGCTGTGTGGCTATTTTAACAAGATTAACACTTCCAATCCATGAATACGGGATGTCTTTTCACATATCTGTGCTTTAAGTCTCTTCATCAGTGAATTATAATTTTCAGTGTACAAATTTTTCACCTCTTTGGTTAAGTTTATCCCTAAATGTCTTTTATATTTATGTAAAATGAGACTGTTTTCATTTTCTTTTCAGTGTAGAAACATAAACTGACTTATTAGTTCTAACTCTGTTGTTGAATCTTTATGATTTTCTATATACATGATTTTATCTGTGAACAGATCATTTCACTCATTTTTTCTTGTCTAATTGCCCTTGCGAGGACCTCTAGTATTGTCTTAAGTTGATATGAAGAGTGGGCATCCTTGCCCTGTATCAGATCTTAGAGAAAAAATCCTCAGTTTTCCCCCACAGATTATACTTGCTATGAGTTTTTCATCTCTGCTCCTTCAATATCCTTTCCTATTGACAATCCTTCAATATCCATTTTGTTGAGCGTTTTTAACATAAACAGATGCTGAATTTTATAAAATGTTTTATTGAGATGACCATGTGACTTTTACCTATTAATGTGGTGTATTACACTGATTGCTTTGTTGAGATGATATATATTTATCTATTAATATCGTATATTACACTGCATTCTGTACCTGTATGCATTGAGAATATTGTAGTTTTTTTTTTTCTTGTGATTTCTTTGCTTCTCTTTGCATTAGGGTGATACTGGCCTCACAGAATGTATCTTTCATTTTATGGAAAGATAAGATTAGATACAGATGTTATTCAGTTCAGTGTTTCCTTACTGATTACCTCTGAATCATACATGTATCACAGAGTATTAAAAGTCTCCAACTATGACTGTTTTGCTACTTCTCTCTTCAAACCTGTCAAAGGTTACTTTACAGATCTAAGTGTTCTGATGCTGGGTGCATATATAATTGTTATGCATACCTGTCAAACTGACCCTCTTGTCTTTGTCTCAGGATAGTTGTGACTTAAAGTTTACTTTATCCACTCCTGCTCTTTTGGCTACCAGTTGCATGAAAATATTTTCTACCACTTCACTTTCAACCTGTGAGTTTCCTTATACCAAAAATGAGTCTCTGATAAATAGCATAGTTACGTTTTTGTTATTTATCAATTCAAGAACTCAGTCTTTTGACTGAGGAGTTTAGTTCCTTTACATTTCAGGTAGTTATTGGGAAGTTAAGGATTTATTCTTGCCATCTTGTTAAATTTTTTCAATTGTGTAGTTCTCTTGCTCCAATCTTCAACTGATTCTCTTGATTATTTTTGTGGTGATATTCTTGCATTCTATCTATTTTTGTGGGTTTTTGAGGGGGATGTTGCCATAGGAACACTGGTCTTAGTAGGAATAATGACTCCTAGGTAAGAGGCACAGAGGCAGGGGCTGTCTGACGACACTGTTGCAGCAAAATAAAAAAGGATAGTTTTAAAGCTACTTCAACATTGTCGTATAAAAAAATGGTCAAGGAATTTCACTGCTCAGTGGGAAATGTATTTGACAGCTGTTTGCCATGAAAATTTCAATAAAAATTATATTTTTATATGCTAGGTCAATATGAGGACCTCCCTATGCAGATACAGATCCCCCCCCCCCCTATGGCCAGGGCTCATGCACCATTTCCTGGGACAGCCACAGGGCCTCAGGGCTTCCACAGGGGCAGCAGAGCAGACCCGGTAGGGGGCAGGGGCTGGGGCTGACAGGTTGGGAGGCTCTTTCAAAAGCCACATGCTTTCTGTGATTTGAGGTGCAGAGATTTCAAGCACTTGAGTGCGTTGTGGAGCCTGCTGGTGACTCCTGAGGGATGGGATAAGTGGTGGCAGCAGGCTTGGGGCAGCAGGGGCGACACCTGAGCCAACATCATGGTGGGAAGGCCCAAGGCCACGCAGCTGGTGCTTATATGAGGGCTCAGTGCTGGAGGGGTGGGAGAAACCTGTGCTGTGTCCCAAGATTTCCAGAACAGCTGGCCTGACGGGACCCTCCTCAGGAGGCAGAGTGCACAAGTTAGGGCACTAGAGGGCATGTAGGCATACAAGGAATCTTCACAGGTACTAGCTCTCTCTCCCACTGGCCAAGGGTTGAGTCCCAGTCTGGGTGTTCATTCAACCTTTGTACAGGAGCCCACCCACTCCTAGGTTGTCTACCTCAGCAGTGTCATAGTCTATCACTTGGGGATCCCTATAAAGGGACAGAGGTGACAGGTTACAGGACTGGAGCTTGAAGCTGGCATCATTTCAAGGGCTATCACCCCAGTTCTGGTGGCAACCCGAGGCGTCCAGGCTTTCCTCTGGGATGCTGAGGTCCTCTAACTGCAGCTGTTGACATCCCCTCATCCGCTGACACTGCAGGTACTCATAGCTGTTGGCACTGGCTCCCCACAGCCTCAGCAGTAGACAGACTGTGCAGGCGGTGATCAGCTGTGGCCAGTTATCATCTGCACCCGCCAGTCACAGGAGGCGCACTCCTCCCACTCACATGCCTGCAGCGTGGTCCAGATCTAGTCAGGGGCCTCCATCATCAGCTTCCTGACTGCTTGCCAGATCTCTGCCATCTCTTTCTTTGGAGTTTGCAGGTGCCTGGGGTCTAGCTTGGTGTCCAGGCTCTTCCTCAGCTACTCTGCAGGCTTCTTCCTATGGGTTGCAACCTGGGAACACCATGTTGTGCATCATCTTTTGCAGCTCCGTCCCTCACCACTGTCTCCAGGTCAGCCCTGCCTGGGTGCCCTGACTGCCAGCGTGGTCCTGCTGGCTCTTTCAGCTCCTACGCGACCATTCACCTTGCTCTGTTCGAGGGATCTGACTTTAGTCTGAAGAACCCTGAAGTCATCCAAGTGGGTCTGGGTCTCTTCCACCACCCTGCCCAGCACCACATACAGACTCTTCATTTTCTCCATCTGAGCGCCCCAAACTCTCTCAAGTTCTTCTTTCTTTAGCCTGGATTTCTGGAGGTTGAGAAGCTTTGCCTCCACATGTCCACTGTCATCCTATGCCTGGAGAAATGTGGGTTTTTTTAATTTTTAAATTAGTATATGTTTGCAATACATAATAAAAATATTTATTGTGGTAAACTGACATGCATATGTATATACGTGTGTGTAATATATATTACCTTGATCCTTTATTAATTTTTTTTAAGACAGGGTCTCCATACATAGTTCAGGCTGGCCTTGACCTCATTACTCCCAGCAATCCTCCTGCCTCAGCCTCCTCAGTGCTGGGATTACAGGTACACCACCATGCCCAGCTATTAATACATTCAGCATACATAATGAACACACTCATCATGGGGAGTTGGTACACATACATAACACAGCTTAGCCCTTTTCACTCCCCCTTTCCTCTCGTCTCCTCTCCATCCCTAAGTACCCTCCACATCCGCAAAAGGTCTACCTCCCTGTTTCCTCTAGTCTTTCTTTTATTTTACTTTTTAAATTACTTATACTGGGCTGGGGTATAGCTCAGTGGCACAAGCGCTTGCCTGGCAAGCATGAGGTCATGAGTTCCATTCCCAATACAAAAAAAAAAATTACTTATACTTTAGGTTTCTCATATAGGAGAAACCATGCAATAGTTAATCCTCTGTGTTTGATTTACTTCATTTAATATTATGGCCTCAAGGTGCATTCATTTTCCTACAAATGATTCCAACTTATCCTTTATGGCTGAGCAATATTGCACTGTGAAGATACACCACTATTTATCAGTTTACCCACTGATGGGCATATAGGCTGCTTGCAAGACTTAGCTATTGTGAGTTGTGCTGCTATAAACATTGGTGTTAATGCTGTAAACCTCTGCAATATGATGTCTTTAACTCTTTTAAGGAAGATACCCAGAAGAGTACTAGCTGAGTCTAATGGAATTTCTAGTTTCAGTTCTTTGGGGACTCTCTACACTGATTTCCACAGTGACTGCTCTAGCTTACAGTCACACCAACAGTGCAGAAGGGATTTTTGTGTTTTTAGTGTACTTTCTTCTTCTTCTCCTTTATTAGCTACCACAGGATTTACACTGAACATTTTCTTGTTATCTTACTTTCTAAGTTGATAACAAGTTTCATTAACAAATTTCTGTGGTTATAGTTACTCTAACTATACTTGTCTTCTAATTTATATATTAGTGTTTAAAATTTCATATAATTTTCATATGTTACAAAATACTGTTTGTTTTCCTCAATTATTTAAAACTACAAAAACCCTTACTATCTCACAGGCTAGACAAAAGGAGACTGGCTCCTTTCATCCGCAGGCTGTAATCTGCAGGCTTCTGATCTGTACATTTATGTGTACATACTTACAAACTTTGAAAACATAATTTTCCCCTATCTGGTTAGTATAATTCAAATAAAGGGGGCATAGTCATCTGGATTTTTAAAAAATAATGTTGAAAAACAACATCTTCTCATTTGCAAAAACTATTTGCTAATACAGTATCAGAGAACATAAAAATTCACTAGAGGATTTTCTGGAAAAAAAATTCCACAAGTCTCAGCTGCACTGAGATTTGGTAAACAACTAACTAAAAGAAAAGACACACTTCTTACACTTCTTCTGGATGGGTCAGTATGTCTATGAGTACCAGCAATATCACAGCCAATGTTTTCACTTGTCACATAGCCTTGGTTTCTGTTAGTACATGTTTGCAGCACATAACATTTACGTTCTTTATGCGGAGTTGGTGCTGCACATCTAGATTCCTTTCTTCACCCCTTTTCTTCCCACCCCCTCCCCTGCATCTCCTGACTCCTCCCCATAGCGCTGAGGAAGATCTCTCTCCCGACTTCCTGCTTATATAGCTTCTATTTTGCTATTTATACTATTTGCAAAATGTGTATCCATTTTCCCATAAAGGATCCGAGTTTCTCTTCCTTTGTGGCAGAGCAGCACAGTGCTTGATGGTGTGTGAACACCACATTCTCCACCACATTCTCGTTATCCACTCATCTGGTGATGAACATAAGGGCTGCTTCCCAGACTTAGCAACTATGAACTGTGTTGCTGTAACATGGGTATGCATGCATTACTGGAGTATGATGCCTTTAACTTTTTCAGGAAAATACTTAGAAGGGAAATAGTTTGGTCAAATGCAATTTCTAGTTTTGCTTTTTGAGGTACCTTTCTACTCATTTCCACAGTGATTGTACTACTTTAGATTCCCACCCAGAGCGTAAAAGGGCTCCGTTTTCCCTGCAGCCTTGCTAACATTTGTAATTATTTGATGTCTTTACGATACTCATTATTTCTAGGGTAAAATGGAATCTTAAGTGTTGTTTAAAATTGTTTTCTCTAACAGCCAGCAATGTTGAACATTTTAAAAATAAAACTTACACATTACCATCATTGGACTCATAAACTATTAAAATAAAATTTTCAAAAACAGGGCAACATTCAACCATAGTCCTCACTAAATATATATTAAAATATATATAAGGAATATTCCAGTAAGAATAAAATATTTTTGTATTACAAAATTTTTAAGTATCTTATTACATTGTGCCATCTTTTAAAACTTTCATATTTTAAATCTATATATGCTGGCATATGTATACAATTTGTAAATAAAAACATATGCTCTTAGAACAGTGCTTGGAACACATGCTCCTGTCAATAAGTATTAGATATATGCTCAAATATTTCTATTACTGACAGAGTACAGGATCAAGAAGTTTGGCATCTACTGGTCTAGGTAAGAAATCACAATGCCTTCGAAAATGGTTTTGCTTTATGGTCTGGAGATAGCATCACTAAGAATTCACTGAAACTTTAAATGTGGCTTGAAGGAAGGAGAGGTCTCACAATGACTCTTTTACTGTGGCTTCAAACAAAAAAGTTCCAGTTATAACTTTTGTAGAACCTAAGGCAAGAGTCAGTCATAAATTTGAGAACCAACGTATCTTATTAGCCTTTCTATGTCTCATATTTCCTTACATACAAAATTATAATCTACCCTTATAAAACTTACAGCATTGACAGTATATAATACACATCATAGAAATGTACTAAAAGTAGCTGATAAAACATAAAAATCACCTTAAGACTAAGTTTTTAAATATATGTACAGACTACTTCATAAAGCATTCTCTCAAATGACTTAGTTTTATGTTATCTCAAAACTGGAGGTGTTAAAAGCAAGTATTAACTCTGGAGTTCTTGTGCCTGAAGTTCTTATATGTATCTGGCATTTTAAAAACACTTAATTTTGCTATATGCAAAATATAATTATATTCAAGATTATTCATGATATACAGTAATAAACTAATTTGAAAACACATTAGGTATACCAAAAGTGCACAAATTAATTCTGTTTTAAGTAATTTTAACTCTTAAAAAGTATATACACATAAACTGCAAGCAAAAAATATTTTCTTTTTTTTTTTTTTTTTTTTTTGGCGGTACTGGGGATCGAACTCAGGACCCTGCGCTTGCTAGGCAGGCGCTTATTCCACTGAGCTATATCCCCAGCCCCCAAAAAATATTTTCATAAGACAACAGTAAACTAACATTGTAAAGGCACAACTAAGATTACAGAAAAGCTTTCCAGTCTTTCTTGCAATTCATAAACAGTCTGAATACAACTTTCTTCATTAATGAGATCATCTTTCGTCAATGTACATTCTGCCTCAGAGAGCATTCACAGTGTCAAAGCTATTAACTTCCTTTGGATTAGGAACCCAAAACTGTTATTTTGTTTAGATGTACTTTACTAACTGCACAAATTGCACAAACTTCTGGTCCTTTGTATCCTGCTACACAAGGAAAAGTTTCTTTCTGTTTATTCTTCTTCCACATACTTCTAAAACTGAAATAGATGTTGCATAAATAAAAATAACAAAAAGTAGTGAATTTTCCCCCTAATATTTTTATTACAATAAAAACTTGAATTTTCAGGTAAAAAAGAAAATGTTGTTAAGTAATAACAGCATCAGCCATTACAGTAACACAGCAATGTTTTTGTAAGGATCTTCTAAAAACTCACGGTCTTAATCCAATTCTTTCCACCCCCTAGAAATACTATAAGTTGTCAAAATAACCAGGAAAAATTATTAGCATTTTGAGTATTAAAGCCTAGTATAATGGTTAATTTTATTTGTTGATTTGACTAAATTGTGACAGTGGCCAAATACTTGGCCAAACGTTATTTTGAGTATTTCCGTGAGGGTGTTTTTAACTAAGAAGAGCACTTAAACTGGTAGGTCGAATAACGCAGACTGTCCCCTGGAGTACGGTAAGCAGGTCTCATCCAATCAGCTAACGGCCTAAATAGGACAAAAAGGATTACCTTAATGAAATTCTTTCTGCCTTCGGACTCTAACTAAAGCATTGGCTCTTCCTGGTTTTGAGGCTTTGGACTCAAGACTGGAACTACACCATCCTGTTTCTCCGGCTTCTCAATTCACCCTGCAGCTCCTGGGACTTGCCAGGACCCATAATTGCATAAGCCAATTCTTCATGATAATGACATCCCTGCCTCTGCTTTTTCTTACACATACATACCTGTCACTTTTGTTTCTCTGTACCAGTGACAATCTTAGTCAGAACCACTGCTCCAGTTAGGTAGAAATTTTGGTCCTAGTGGAAGGAGGAGATCCTGAGGTATGCCTTCTAACATTCCTAAAAACACTCCTCTCATGTTTTCCTTTACTTCATTTTAAGTTATAGACTCTATATTGCTTAACCATTTTATTCTATTTTTTGTTTAGAAGACCTAAGAATATACATAAAGCTAAGTATATCTTTTTTTAAAGATTCCTTCATAAAATAAGTCTACCAGTATATAAAAGCTGAGATGTTGCTGTTGGCCAAGACATAAATAGACCAACCTCAAATAGACTAGCTGTGAGTTCTTCCAATTCCTGTCCAAGTTGATCTCGAACTTTTGAAAGCCTTTCACATTCTTCATCTTTTAACTTCAGTTCCTATGAAAAATTGATAATTTTATTTTGCATCTCCATAGTTTGAAGTTAGATTCAATAGATTATGTATTCTTTATGAATAAAATTAACAAAATATTAATACTGTCTTTTTCCATATGCTCACAGTGAAAATGAGTACCTAGCACTTGCTACATAGAAGACAATTAGGCAAACCTAAAATTACAAATAATCTCAACACTGAATTTTTACATTTCTTTCACAAAACATCCAAAGATTAAATATAATTATATGTAAAAATAATAATATTACTTAATTCTTTTTACCTTAGCTTTTCTCTGAACGATGTTCATTTCCATCAAACAAGGAATTTTTAAAATTATGCTTATTAATTTCAGTAAAAGTTCAGTGGCCTTTTCACATTTATATTAAAATTATTTATTTACATATAACTGATCTAAAATTTCTATAAGGAGACTATACATAACTCATATTGCAGTAAGGTAAACAATGTATACTAGCATTTAAAAATCAACAAAAAATGGCCATGACAAAAATTACAGCCCACATTTGTGTATGACTTCTCAGTAGGTCACAAGGAGATGTTCAAAAAATCCTTTATTAAAATGCTACAATACACAATTCTATATGCACCAGTCATAAACTAATCTTTCAAACTAACCTTTTCAAAAATTCCAGGTGCCTGATCTATTAGTCACAACTGCACTAATGCAATCAGTCTTGCAACTGTGGTTGCAGTACAGCTTTTTAATCCCCCAAAGCCAACTCCTGAAAACCAAACATACCAACTAGGATGATCAGAACAATTAATGACATCTTCAACAAAACTAGGTAAAGGATAATTTCCACAAGTCTCAGAATATAAGAGAATGTGTTTAAATTGTCCACGATGCAGGATCGGCAGCTGAGCAGAAGGGATCAAAGGGAAGTGAAGGAGGACTCAGAACCCAAAGGTCACCAGCAAATCCCTCAAAAGGAGTGGAGTTTACCACTGGAGAAAACTGGGAGATCAGATCTGAGAATGAATGGAGAAAAGTAGCTTTTCACAGGCTCCACAGGTGAATGCAACAACCTATATATTCCACCCAGCAGGCTGTGATGCTTTAAACTCTCAGGCATCTCACAAGTGGTCACTGCAGGACAGAAATAGTAGAGATAGGAGAAAGAAGAATCAGATATAAGGGGAGGAAAGGGATAGCGAAGTTACAAAGGAAACAGATCACAGCAAGTATTATAAAGAAAAAAAAGAAAATATTTGAAAAAGAACATACACATCTAGTAAAGGAAGAATAAGCCTGTGAGGCCCTCAGAAACACGGCACTAGATTAGAAAACTTGCTTGAACAAGGTCTACCTCTGAAAGACAGAAATAGCTACACAAATACATGGATCATAACCAAGGGAAAACTGACCCTGGCCTACCCTACTCCTTCACAGGAACATCTTACAATCCATAGAACAGTCCAAGGAAATATAATTCGTGTAAACATAGAAAACAGAAACAAATCTGTAAAGTTACAGCTGAATAAGCTCAAGAAGTTATGTTGTGCTATTTACTGCACAGGAAGATGACGACAGGTAACAACAATGTACAACATAGTATACATTTCAAAAAACGACAAGAAAGGACTCTGAACGGTCATCAAGAAATGATACCTGTAACCCCAGCTACTTGGGAGTCTGAGGCACGCAGCAGCAAAGTAGAAGACCAGCCTGGGAAACTTAGGTGATTCTCTTTCAAACTTTAAAAACAAAAAAGCTTCTAAAGGGGCTAAGGATGTAACTCAATGTAAGGCCATTGGTTCAATTCCTGTCACAAAAAAAAGGTACACATTTGAGGAGATATGTTCAACCTGATTTAAACATTATACAATGTATACATGTTTTGAAACACTGCCTCCTGCCTCATCAATATGTACAAACTTTTACGTTCTATCAGTTACAAAATATAAAACAAAGTTAAACACAAAGCCAAGTCACTTGTAAGAGAAAGAAAATTCAGATTTCTCTTAAACTACGTTATGCTAGAAAACAATGAAGTAACATTTTTTAGATACTTAAGGGAAAAAATGTAAGCTGAGTATTTTACATCCAGCCCAAGTTTCCTTTGTGTGTAAGCCACCAAGCGTCAGAAACCTGTAAGACCTTAAAAATGTCTCTCCCCTGGCCTATCTGAGTAATGGAGCAGAGAATAAGTTTCAATAACAATAACAAAACCCATATAATCTTTTATTAAGGACTGGAGACGAGAAGGAAACCCATCTAACAACAGGCCCGTGACTAAAAGTGAAGGATATCAAAAGGATGGGAAGGCAAGCCATGGCCTGAAACAAAGTATTTACAAAGAATTATCTATAAAGGGCTGTTACTCAAAATATCAACATTAAGCAAAGAACCAGCTGATTTTAAAAATATGCAAAACAGCATAACAGACATTTCATTAAAGAAGATACACACATGACAATAAGCATATAAAGTGCTCAACATCATTTCTAACGGTGGGACTACAAAATGAAACAACTGTGAGAGGGCGAGGTCCAGTGGAGTAACTACAACCCCAGAACTCTGGGGCTCTGAGGCAGGAGGGTGGCAAACTTGAGCCTAGCTTGGGCAATTCGGTGACTTACCAATATCCTGTATCAAAATAAAGAATGACAGAATTAGTGATGTAGCTCAGTGCAGAGGCCCTGGGTTCAATCACCAGTTGGGGGCTGGGAGACCAACAGTAAACTGTCACTACATGCCCACTACACTGTGGAAAACATGAACACTGATAACACCACATGCTAGTGAAGACGGAAGCCAAACAGTGTACCCTCTTTGGAAGATGGTCTGGCAGTTTCTTATAAAACCAGACAGATACCTACCATATGATCCAGCACTGGAATATACGCAAAGAAGTGAGAGACTTACATGCACATAAAACCCTGAACACAGACATTTATAGCAACTTTATTCATAACTGCCAAAACTTAGAGCAACCAAGATGTCTGCCAGTGGATGAACAGATAAACAACTGTTGTGTATCAAGACACTGGAATCTCATTTGATGCTTAAAAAGAAAAAAATAAAAGAGCTACCAAGTCATGAAAAGACGTGGTGGGAAAAAATGCCCATTATTAAGTGAAAGAAGTCAATCTGAAAAGAGTACATAGATAGTACAGTATTTCCAACTGCATTACATCCTCAACAAAACCAAAACTTTCAAGATGATAAAAACATCTGTCAGGATTTAAAATGAAGAGAGATGAATAAGCAGAGCACAGAGGATTTTCAGGGCAGGGAAATTACGCTTATGACACTATAATGGTGGATACATGTCATCACACATTTGTCAACTCACAAAACTTACAACATCCTAATGTAAACTGTGCACTCTGGAGAGGATGAGTCAGTGGAGCTTTATTAATTACTACAACTTTAACATGCTGGTGAGTGACACTCATAGCAAAAGGGATATATGAGAATTCTGTACTTTCGATTTTGCTGTGCATCTAAAACTGCTCTTAAAAATGTCTATTTTTTAACTGGGAATAAAGTTGGCAAAACACTAAGTGATAGAAGCCTTTGAAATACAGAAATAACAAATGCAAAACAAAAAAACAGGAGAAAATTTAAAACTCCTTAACTTCTTAAGTATTAGCTAAGTAACAGGAACAACTTAAGGCTCACAAATCAATTAATATAAACCTAAATCTAGTGAAGAACACATGTAACCAAAACTAATCGATACAGAAAAAGGAAAGTTGCCAGATAATTTTTGTACAGGTTATGATATGGAACAAAGACTGCATCTACAGAAGGACTAAAATAAATAATTATTTTTGTTTAAAAGTAACAACTAAAATGAAAATCAACCTTCCACAAAAAAGGAAAAAACGGTGGTGGGCACAAAAAAAACAAAACACATGGTGAAAAGCTCTGTATGAACATACAGGAACTATCTGAGAGCTGTATAATATAAGTAAGCCCAAATACAGCACATTTGACAATAAATACATAGGATTATAACTCATCTATATACATACAACAAACAGCTGAAAGCTATTATAGAGAAATAAGCCTAAATGTGGCATATTTATCAATAAATATAAATGACCATAACTCATCTATTACTAGAAAATCACTTTCAATGGCCAAGAATAAATTAAGAGGGCAGAAGTCTAAGAATGCATTTCACATAATCAGCCAAAAACTTTAAGTCCAAAAGCAAAGCAAAACCAGTTACCACTAATCTTAAGATAAACATTGTGAATGAAGAAAACATTCACAGAATAATGCTTTCGTAAACATTTAGAAAGAACTTGCACACTTCTCAAAAAGGCTTACTTTACTCTTGAACCTCTGCAGAAAGAACTGCAGCAGCATGAAAATGAACCAGTTAATGTTGATGAAGCTACAAGATTAATGGCACAATTGTAATATAGTGGTTACCAGATTCCCAAAAAAACTCAATGAAGTATTTTCTACAACTTAGAAAAAAAAGAAAACCACTTTCAGATTGGCTTAAAAAACATAATCCATCCCTATTCCCTATACAAAAGTGATTCCAACATTAAAAATAAAAAGATTGTGGACTATACCAGAATACAGTAAAGATAAAACAGATCTCAACCTTGATATCACCTGGACAAAGTACAATACAAGACAAAAAACATTAACAAAGGTAAAGGAAACTCGGGCCGGGGATATATAGCTCAAGCAGCACAGTGCCTGCCTGGCAAGTATGAGGTCGTGAGTGCAATTTCCAGTACCAAAAAAAAAAGATAAAGGAAACTTTATAAAGCTAAAGACTATACTGAAAAGTAAGAATTTTTAAATACTCCTAAAAACACAATAGCAGACCTGAAAAATATACCCTGTTCTTGTACACCATTCTATACCATTTTGATGCCAATTTTGCCCATTTATAAACCCATAAATGCATAAATTTAACACCAAGTCCTTTTAAAGACTAAATTTTAATGTGGAAATGAAGTCATTTCACTGAGTATTTCCTAAGTGGGTGGTACTCTCTCAGGACACAAAAATAAATCAGATACTATCCCCTTGAGAAGTACTATTCACCAAAGAGGCATGAACCTACCAGTTATCAAAGTAGCATAAATCTCACACTAAATACTAAAAACTGTCTACAATAGGGGTCTCCAACCCCTAGTAATGGTCACTGGCCTGCCAGTGACCTACTGGGAACTGGACAGCACAGGAGCAGCTGAGTGGTGAGCAGGCAAAGTTCCATCTATATCTACAGCTATTTCCCATCACTAATACCTGCCCAAATTCTGTCTCCTGTCAGACCAACAGCAGAATTAGATTCTCACAGCAGTTCAAACCGTACCATGAATTGCATACTCAGGGATCTAGGCCGCATGCTCCTTATGAGAATCTAAGACCTGATGATCTGAGGTGGAGCTGAGGTGGTGATGCTCATGCTGGGGAGTGCCTGCAAATATTATTACAGGGAGATCTGGCTAGGGACCACAATAAATTAACTGCTTGCAGACTCATACCAAAACGCTATCAGTGATCGGCAGGAGATGATGTGCACCTGGTGGCAGATGGTCAGTACCCACATGTCATTATGGCAGTGAGTTTATATACTTCAGGTACACACATCTGGTGGCAGGCTTTAAGTCAGAAGCTGACACATTTTATTCCATGCATGGCCCACATATTGTATTGACCACTTGTATGTCCACGCCCCTTTCCTCACCCTGTATACTTGTCTCAGTCACAGTTACTCTAAAATCAACCCTAACCAAAAATGAATTTAAAAAAAATGAACATCACTGAGCTTCTTTGTAAAGAAAAAAAAGACCCAATGATGAGACAACAGAAGACTCTAAGACCGCCAATGGAAGGAAAGCTGCATTTAAAAGAAAATACCAAGAGTCCTACCTATCGCGAGCTCACTGCAATGGGTGAGTCACCTTCTCTAAGCCTACACTGTACAATGTGATGACCAGCTACCTAACAAAGCCATGCAACCTTTGTAATCGCTTCACCATATAGAGACCAAGCACCCTGCATTAAAAGACAAGCCTCTGGAATTTTTCAAAAGAAAAAAAAAGGTGAACACAAAAAACAGAAGCAATTACTGAAGGCCACCACTTCAGACATGACTGAATTCAGAGCATCATTCTTAGTGGCTAATGATTTGCTAAAGCTAAGAAATCTTTACTATCGGTGAAAAGTTGATAATGCCTGCTGCTAAAGACATCTGTCATGAACATTTAGGAAAAACTGTAGCTCAAAAAAGGAGGCACATATTTCTCTTTGGACTAGGACCATGTTATGGTTTGTGTCTGGATGTCCCCGCAAAAGCCGCAGGCAGTCACAGGGCGGCTTCTAGAGTTTTCAAGTGATCCATGGTCCAATGCTGGGATTACGGTGTGAGTGCTGCACCTGCCCTGGAGCAGGTCGCCTGCGTACAATGTAAGGGAGGGAAAGAGACTAGCTCTCAGCTGCTGCTCCCCCCTTTTGCTTTTGCTGCTATTGCTGTCTGCCCCATCCCCCGCCAAGAACTGTTGCCCTCTGCCATGTGGTACCCTGCCTTGGAGCCAGCCAAGAATGGACTGAAACCTCCACAAACTGTAAGCTAAATAAATCTTTCCTCTTTAATTTTGGGCATCAGGTATTTTGTCTCAGTAACAAGAGAAAAGTAACCAAGACAGACCATAACTACCTGAAATAGCAGAAGATACTAAGCACCATTGTTACACAATCCAAGTTGACAAGTCTACTGACAAGGCAACAAGTCTTGCTTTTGTAAGTGCTACATTTTTCAGAAGGATGTGCAGGAGTTGATGTTATGTGCACACAGCTATACAACTATTCAAGTCTTTAAAAGATGACATGTCAGGAAAACTGAGCTGCCCATTTTGTGTAGGTGTATGTACAGACAGAACAGCTGCCATAACTGGACGGCTTTCTGGTTTTTCCACTTCAATCAAAGAGATCACTTCTGAGTATAAGTCTATGCACTGTGTCATTCAGAAAGAAATGCTGGCTAGGTGAAAAATGTCACTGTACTTAACTAACAACAGTGTGCTGGATGTGATTAAATTATTAAAGTGCATGCCCTTAATGCATGCTTGTTGGCAAAGCTCTGTGAGGAGATGTATGCAGAGCATATGTCTTCTTCTATACACAGAAGGGGAATGGTTTTCTAAAAACACATCATTAGCCAGTTTCTAAGTTGTTAGAGCCACTCCAGAGATATTTTTAGATGAACAGTCACTGCTGGCAATACATTTCAAAGACAAAGAATGGCCTTCAAAAGTTGCTTTCCTGTGTAACATATTCACCCTGCTCAACAAATGCAATCTGTCACTTTGTGGGACAATGACAACTGTGTTCAAGTTGGCAGATCAAGTGGAGGGACCAAAGCCAAACTGGAACCATGAAGGTGACAGGTAAACATTGGCATTTTTGGTATGCTTCAAACATTAGCAGAAATTTTGAAAGCAAATAAGCTAGGGCCTTCTTTCTCCTACCTCAGTGGTGGTGAACTTAGGGCACATGTGCTGCAGCAGACTGTTGCTATCACTGAAGGTTCAACATCAGTGTCCTAACTGGTGCACAATCCCTATTCTGGTTTTCAAAGGCATTTGGGCATTACTTCCTAACCACAGAAGACCCACAGGAAGGAATGGATTTATGACCCATTCATGACTTAGCCTGGTGAGTCAACTTTGTGTTAGAAGTAGATGTATTTTGACATGTAAATGACAGTGGCCTTGAATGTTCAACTGTCCCTATGCTCTGGATTAAAGTCAAGGCACAATATCCTGAGTCTGTCACACCACCACTGAAAAGCCTGCTTCCATTTCCAAATTATTTTTGAAGCAGGGTTTTCTCAAGTGACAGCAACCAACATGAGATCATGAAGTAGACTGGACATACACAACACACTTTGGGTACTGTTATCTCCTATCAACCTGGGACTAATTATAGGAAAACAAGTCCAGGACTCCCAGAGCTCATGAGTTTGGGGCTCCCAGATTATGATGAGTTGTACAATTATGTCATTACGTACTACCATGCAAGAATGGTAGAAATAGAGTACACTATAAATGTAATGTGTCCTAATCATCCCCAAACCATCCAAACCAGCCCCTCTGTTTGTGGAAAAAACTGCCTTCCACAAAACTGGACCCTGATGCCAAAACATTGGGGACCACTGCTCTATAAGGTGTGCTGTTTCCCTTTTCAGAGTTACATTTCTCCCTTGATCCATATACTCTAGACTGCTGTTTAGCTGGTCTGATTCACTCTTCATTTCCAATCTGAGTCTCTCCATCTGGACAAACTCTTAATCTATAACTGCTCAATAACTTTCTCATTAAACTTCAAGTTCCAACTCAGTCTAGCTACATGAAATAAAATTTGTTCTTCATGTGATTACTCTTTTGAACTTTGTACTTATCGTTATTAATACCTTGTGTGATACAGTTCTTCAAAATTCATTCTTTCAACAAAACTTTGTGTTACTAATACCTCAGGATTTAATCTAGGTGCCAGAGATATACAGCAAGAATCACACCAAATTCATGATTTTCATGAAGTTATTGCCTTTAAGCAAATTTAGAAGGCAACTTATAGTGATGTATGCATACTATAAAACAAATTAAGAGTCTACCAAATATAAAGGAAAAAATATGTTTCATAGTAGCCAAAGATGGGGAGGATGGATGCCATAAGAAGATAAGGCTAGAAAATTAAGTTTATGACCTGTGTTGAAAAGCTTTGAATGTCAGGTTGAGAAATCAGAACTTACTTTAAAAATAAGAGAAAATTCTTCAATTGGCAGTGGGAAAGTACTAAACAATTTTAATCAGGACAAAGAACAGATCTGCAATTCAGAACAACAACTTCTATGTTTGGGTTTAAAAAAAAAAGAGCAGAGAGAGAACACAGTAATCAACATTTTAGGCAAGAAGTATGGATTTAGAGGACTAATACTGAAGAAAAGAAATTTAAAAGATATTTACAAGGCAGAGAGTACTAAGACTTTATAATCAAGGTATTTCAATAAATTTAAGACTGGGCTGGGGATATGGCTCAGTGGAATAAGCGCCTGCCCAGCAAGCGCGAGGTCCTGAGTTCGATCCCCAGTACCGCCAAAAACAAAACAAAACAAAATTGGAAGCTCTGAAACTTGAGTCACATTCCAACCCAGCTTCAATAAATTTAAGACTTCATCATTGTGTTTTGTTTTATAGCACGTTCTCACCATGTTCCCCCAGGCTGGCCTCAAAACCCTAAGTTCAAGTAATTCTCCTTCCTTGGCCTCCCAAGTAACTGGAATTAAAGAGTACAGAACACCAGCTAAGACTTTTTTCTTTTTTGGCAGTACTAGAGTGTGAACACAGAGCCTTCACACTAAGCTACATATTCAGCCCCTTTTGTATTTTTTTTTTACATTGAAATAGGGTCTTGCTAAGTTGTCCAAGGTGGACTCAAACTGTCTCCTGCCTCAGCCTCCCAGAGTGCTGGGATTATACGTATGTACTATCATAACCACCTATTTCATCATTTTTAACATAGACATTTTATACATCAAGGAATAAAATATACATAAGACATGGTAGGACATGAGGGCAACCCCAGCTACTGCAAAAGCTGAGGAAAGAATATCACAAGTTTAATAAGAAAACAGAAGGAGTGGGGGAAGAAGGTAATATACTATTGTTAATGAAAGTATTATTTTTTTCTCTTAGAATTTTCATTTTATATTTAGAGAACTCTTTTAAACTGACAGAAATGGATTTTTATTATGTTACTCTACTTTTTTGTGCCTTCTTTCTTTTCACATCATATTCAGTGAGATCTTTTTAAAGATATTTAACCCAGTATTGAAGATCAACAGAGACAGCATCCAACTCACAATTCAGTTAAATAACCTGAACAGCTACAAAGAAGTCTCATGCAGGCAGGCCAGGACAATTGTCATGATTACTACTAGCTAACAGAAATTTTAAGACTCATATTGATTTCACAGATTTAATGGGGAAAATAATGTAGAGGTCAGAATCAATGAAACATTATCTTCTACCATGTATACATGTGTCTTCTCAACCAGTAAACTCCTAATTGCAAAGTTTTACCTATTTTTGCACACTGCACAGCCTAATGCTGTGTACTTTGGCCACTCTAGAAATGTGTATCAATGAAAGAATACAGTAAATGTTTACAAATACCCTCAGCTACAGTTAGTAGGACCATACTAACTGGTACAAGGATATGTTTTTGAATGACTTTCGCTTCAAGCTATCCTACTAGGCTTTATTTTCTGAATCATTTCATTCTCTTTTAGGGAAGCATAAAAATTAATGGTAATCCCCTATGCACACCAGCAGGTTTGACTTTTTAGTGAAGATAAAAATCAACAAGGAAGCTTGCTGAAAATGTATGTTCTCAAACATCCATAATTTCAACACAATAATTCTGTTTCAGCAGATCTGGAGTGGAGTGTAAAAACCTACGTTTCAATAAAGACATACTGAAGCCCAGCTTCACCTGAGAATTTCACCAAAAGCTGCTCTTTAGCAACAACCTGTGGAAGGCCAAAGAATTACATCCTTCTCTTGGCTCGCCTGTGCCTAAATGTCAGTGAGGGTGGGGCAGGCCCCTCCTACATACCGCACACATCTGTTGCTGGAAAGCAAGTGGTTGTTCAGACCTAAAAGATTAAAAGACCCACAACAAAAGAAACACAAATTCCTTAATTATTTCAGAGGAGAACTGTCTATCAACTATGAACATATGCATCAGAGTATTAAATGAACAAAAATGAACTTCTATCCAGTTAAGTCACTAAAATTTTAGGTGTGCTTAAGCAGCAGCATCACTTTAATATATCACGCACATGTGCCCACTCACATACCAGTATAACTGTATGCACGTATGTAATTCACTCAATCAGCAAAATGTTCTGGGCTGGAGATGTAGCTCAGTGGCACAGAGCTTGCTGAGCAAGAGCAAGATCTTGAGTTCAATTCCCAGTACCAAAAAACCCCCCAAAAAGTAGCAAGAATCCATGCTATGCTCAATATATATATTTGCTCAATTATATATATATATATATATATATTTTTTCCCCCTCAATATATAAGCGAAACATCTGCATCCTTAGAGTCATGGAACTCAAGTCAACTGCAGCATGTGTGAGGAAACTCAGCATTTCCTATGGGAGGTACTTAGGTGGGATAGGACAACCAAATGAAAATAAACACAACTTCCACCTCCAATGAACACACAGTAAAAAGGGTCAGATCTACCACCCATGGACATAACTAAAACACTGGAAAAATATATGAAACAATATTCAAGACATCAAACACAGTGCAACAAAAGATAGTGATCTCCAAACATGGAGGGGCCTAAGGTGAGAACTATATGATGATTTAGAGATCACAGTTTAGAAAAGTTTAAACCTGTTTTCCGTATGTTCCAGAAACCAGACCTAGGACGAATCACGTCAAATAAAGCAAAATATAAAAATTATTCAAATCAAAGTTTGGAGATGAACAATACAATGTGCAGGTTTAATAACACAATGTCTGGAGGTAACAGACCAGAAATGGAAGAGGGACAGAACAGCAACGGTGATGACACCAGAGAAACCACCAATAGTGAAATGCAGGGCAAAGGGTTTAAGTGAATGAATAGAGCCCCAGGAACTCTGAGTCAGCTTTTCATAGTCTAATGTGTATGTAACAGGGATCCCAAATAAGGGGAGATTTAAGGGGAGAATGTGAAACTTTTTGATGAAGTAATGGCCAAATATCCCAAATTTTATGAAAACTAACAACCTACACTCAAAAAGCTCCACAAAAAAGTTGATAAAAGTGCATCAAGACAAATCATAATCACACTGCGTACAGAAAACTCTCAAGAGCAGCCAGAGAGAAGAAATATCACATACCAAAAATGAAGGTAAGGACAGCAGCCTTCTTGTGAGAAGCAACGCATGCTATGCAAGGCACTGGCTCAACATTGCTGAAAGGAAAAAAAGCTAGCAACCTAAAATTCTTTACCTTATAAAAGGAAACAGACTTCTTCAGATACAAAAAGTGAAAACAATTCACCACCAGCAAGCACATACAGAAAATGTTAAAGCAGGTCCTTCAAGCAGAAGGACAACAGTATCAGCTGAAAATCTAAACACACATGAAGGAGGAAAAGTACTGGAAATAGCAGCTACGTGGATACCCATATAAAGAAAAATAAAGGTTCTCATGACTTAAATCCCTTTAAAAGGTAACTGTTTAATATAAAGATAATAACAATGTATTATGAAGTGTAACATATGTAGAAATATATGGAAAATACTACTTTTCTAAGGTTCTTATACTCTATGTAGGGTAATACAGCATATAACTGGTATGTCATACAAACAAGTAAAAGATGTATACTATAAACCTTAAAGTACTAAATTAACACAAAAAATATACAGCCTACGAGCAAAGAAGGTAAAATGAAACAAAAAATAAACATAAAAAAGCAAAAAGGAGGAAAAGGAGAAAAAGGATCAGATGAAAAAACAAGTCAAAACACAAATAGCATGATAATAGAGTTAAACAAACCATACAAATATGACATTAATGTGAATGAAACATACCAATTAAAAGGCAGCGATCAGAAAGGATAAAAAAGCAAGGCTTAATGATATATTACTCATAACTCACTTTAAATAGAAAAAATAGGTTAAAACCAAAGGATGAAAAATGGCAACTACCTGGCCTTTTTAAAAAAAGTAATCAGAATTTTAAAATGGCTGCTGACAGTTTTGAATCACTAGATGATATAAATCAGCAAGTATTTTCATATTCAAGAATTAGTTCTCTTCAGGATTTAAAACCTGAAAATGTCAAACTACTGTACTTTTCATAATAAAATTCACCCTATATAGGTACTTTTACCTCAACAGTACCTGTTTCAAAAGAAATTCCCAGCTGAGCTAAGAGATTAACAATCCATTCTCAACAATAAGTGAACAGAATGTATTTTCAAAGATGGATAGATATATATATATACACACACACACACATATATATACACTCAATAGCTTCTTTATAACCTATGATTTTACTAAAATACTGTGTATCAAGACAATAAAGTCTAAGCCAAATGGTAAAAGCAAAATGTTACCACACCTCACCATATTTACTCCCTCTGGTAAAAGCTTTAAAAGACTGTTGATTTTTCTTCCTGATAAAATGTACTTTAACAAAAAATGTTAATGTATCTGCATGGCTTTTTAACCATCCATGATTCACTGATGCACTTAGAAAGAGACACTGTATTATATTATGCTGGGCATGGAGGATTTAAAAATGTTATGCCCTTGAGAGACAACTATGGTAGGGAGAGGACAAAGTGTGTGTTTGTCATACAGTATGCTGGAAACACCAACAGAATGGTCACACTATCATCTCAATTTTCTAAATGTATCTTTTTATTTTTACCAAGGCTGCCAAATTTATGTATATAGAGCTGTGCATATTATGTCTGTAGGGTCTGCAGTGATAGCCCATTTCACTCCTGTTACTGTTAATCTATATCTTCTGTTTTTGGGGGGTGTTTTCGTGTTTGGTTTTGGTGTTTTTGCTCAGTTTTGCCAAAGGCTTGTGAACTTTTTTTTTTAAAGAACCAACATTTTGTTTCATTCATTTATTTCTTGTCAATTTTATTGATTTCTGGTCTTATGATTACTTCCTCCCTTCTACTATCTCTGGTCTTATATAACTATCCTTTTCAAGTTCCTAAAGTAGAAGCTTAGATTGTTCATTTGAAACTTTTCCCTCTTTCCCATGCCGTACATTTCCCTCTGAAATTTAAGGACAGTCCTAGAAACAGTAAGATGTGGCAAACAAATTATAAAGACTTGATGGAAAACAGGACAATTTACTAAGAAAAGAAAACTCTAAGATAAGACAGAAAATATGCAAACCCAGCAAAACAACAAAGGTTATGCTACTAAAACAATTCCTCAAAACAAAATAAATCATATGGCTTCACATAAATGACTATCGAGTCAATCACGCATAATGAAAAAGTTCAGCTATGGAGGATAACCCAATAAATGTGCATTACATATAATGTAAGACAAAAGAAGCCAACATAGGGGTTACAGAAGAGTTTCAGAATCTCATTTTTCTCTTAGTCATCTTAGATGGGGCTTCCAAACCAATTTCACAGATTCCCAAAGGCTGTGAAACAGGCGCTGAGGCTAAGCATATGTGAAGGCCAAGTGTAACTGTAATGATGATGCTTATAAGCTGTCATAGGCCACAGCAAAGTAATTTCTAAAGAGTAAAAAAAATTATGCTTACCCTCTGAGCTTTTGCAAGTTCTTCTTTTAATCTTTCATAGCCCTTTTCTCTAACTTCCAAAACAGATGGGCTTCGTAAACGGGACAGACTATCCGTACTCAAACCAAAAATATCTTCACTGCCAGCACAACCTTCTGTGACTGTAGCACCCTGTAAAAACTCCCTCTCTGCATTACAGCTGTCCTTCCTTGTAGTTAATTTAGTTAGCCCCGATGAAACTCCTGAGGTAACACAAGATGCTGGGTCTGTAACATGAATGCTGTAAGACAGAAATGGATTTTCAGAAATCAGCACATGCTCAATAGATAAGGCATAAACAACAGCTTTCAACGGCACTATCCAATTTGGTGGCCTCTACACTTAATTGACAGCAAGACTTCAGTTACACCAGCCACAACTCAAAAGCTCAATAGCCACACGTGACTAAGGGCTATCACGTACACTACCACAGAAACAGAACATATTTACCACAGTTCTACTGGACAGTGAAACTCCAGAAGAAGGGTCAGCAAACAAATCTGTAAACTAAACCAAGCCAGCCACTGGTTTTCCTAAGTCACTTGAAGCCAAGAACAGTTAAGTTTTCAAATGAATGAAAAGAAATTTTTAAAAAATAGTGCTTTGTGGTATGGGAAAATTTTATGAAATTCCAAATTCTGTGTCCATATATAAAGTTTTCTGGAACACAGCTACACTCATTCATTTACATTCTGCCTCAAGCTACCTGGCCCCTACATAATGTTTGCCAGTCACTTTTCACAACATTGATACATATTGCTCTGTATGGGCATGCTTGTATTATTCGAATTTTCTAAAATAGTAAAAGTTAAGGTAACCAAGCAAACTGTTCAATTTTTAAAAACATTCAAAAATAAGCGTTTTCACTGTGGAAATCAGTGTGGCGATTCCTTACAAAACAAGGACCGGAAGTCCCACCTAACCCAGGTATTCCCCTTCTGGGTATTTTCCCAGAAGAATTAAACATATCATACCACAGCAATATATATGCACCTTTGGCAAGTCATGTTTATAGCAGCACAATTTGTCATAGCTAAATCTTGGAAACAACCCAAATACCTATCAACTGAGGAATGGATAAAAAAGATGTGGTGTTTTTATGCAATGGAGTATCACACAGCTATAAAAAAGGATGGACTTGAGGCTTTTATAGGTAAATAGAGGCAACTACAGACCATACTCGTAAGTGACATAAATTGGACTCAGATGTTTAAACATCATATTGTCTCCCTAGTGCAAGAATCTGCCAGAGTAAATAAAACCCAAAACATACAATAGATATTATGAAAGGGAAAGAAATTGCTCAAAGGAAGGAACAACTGGGATGAGGGAAAGGAATAAAAGAAAGAAGGTGGGGAAAAAAAAAAAATATATATATATATAGAAGGATAACTGGGATAACTGCACTGCTGGTATCTAATGGTTTATTAACAGTTAATGCCTATTTTTTTCTTTTTGACCAATTTTGCACACATATCTGATAATCCGAACAACTAATTTGAAGACAACAATACGCAATATAACAACCATTGGTGAATTCCTATCATCTGGTCTAGTAAAATTTATATCCCTTCTAATGTTTTTTTTTTTTTTTTATTCTATTCAACAGTTTGATCAATCTTGCATTCTTACATCTGGTAATCTGGGCAACTTTGTTGAGATAACAATATGTAATACAACACCACTGTTAATTCCCACCATTTTGTTTGCAAACCCTGTATCATTTTTACTGTTTTTGCTTTGTTTTGTTTTTGTCTGTGTTGTTAGTATTTTGCTATTGTTCTTTTTTTATTATTCTCTTTAATATAAAAAATTTTAAAAATTAAGTGTCTTAATCTCTTACCTGATATTAGATATTTCCACACAGTTTAAATGTCTGGGGGATGAGTATACAGGTTGCGTAGGAAGATCAGAAACATCCAGAGCATTAGCCTGGACAGGAACCGAGCATAAAGCTGAAGGGTGTGGCCGGTAGATGACACTTGGCGAGGTAGTTTGCTCCTGAGTCCCTGATTCATACACACTAAGAAGGTCTGGAGAAGTAGGTGAAGCAAGGTTTACTTCATGGAAGCCTTCCAAGGGGTCATTAGCCATAGCAAAACCTCATTATAAAATAACCTATATTAAAACAAAAAGCAGATTACATTTAAATGGCTACATTTAGAACTGAATTAAGATGTATAAATTATAAAATATATTTAATAGTTTATAAAATATAAGGTTACAATAAAATAGTAAAAGAAAAAAATCTTGTTATCACTTAACATTTACTACAAAACCTCGGAGTATAAATACTACACAAGGCAAACAAGCTGATTTTAAAGAAATTTGAAAAAGATGTTTAATATTAAGTGTAATTAATAAGTACATATGAGGAATGAATAAAACTTTGCTTGATGTTTTTATTTTTGCTATTATCTGTGATCTTGGTTACAAAAAGCAGAAAAGGCAGTGAAGATACACATACACATACACAAGCACACTGAGAATGACACACTTAAATTCAACTAACTGTTCTGTTCTGCACCTTAGCAGCTGTGTGACTTTGGCAAGTCAGTATGTTTTTATTGTGAAAGAATTTTAAATCCACTTAGGAATTGTAGACCTCCTGGATACCATTCACCTACCTTATCAAATTGTTACCATATCTGAGAATGTTTCAGACATGACACTCATTAACACTTACTGTCTCAGTATGTACAAACTCTGTAACCTAAGTACAAAGACACTCTTATTTAATCACAGATGATCAACAAATACTGGATGTAACCTGTATTTAAAATTATTGTATTCAAAATTATCATCTAATAGGCTGGTCTCATTCAAATTTCACTGGTTCTTTTAATAATGTCCATTACTGGTCTAAGATTCAATACTGGATAATATTTACTACATTTCCCTAAACCTTAAATTCATCCTCTGATGAGAGTGAGGATAATGCCATTCCCGCCTGTGTCCTGATTGCTGTAAGGATCAACGGAGACAATCAATTGAAGTACTTAGTAGAATACTCTGTACCTGGTACATAGTATGGTCTCAGTAAACACATTACAGCCACTAACAAGTATGCTTTAGTTCTCCATTAGCAACATACACTTTATATAGCTACTCAATTACTTTACAAAGTTTACATGAAAACTAAGAAGTGTCCTCCCAAGTTTTTCATTTGAAGAATCTACAGCTAATAATCTTAGAAACCCTTTATTGACTCCCCACTACCTACAGAATAAGTCCAAACTTACTACACTGAAAAGTAGTTTTCTATGATCTAAACACATCTCCTAGTTTTTCCTTCCTACAATAGTATTTTGATGATCATGAAAGATCCTTCTTAGAACTTCAAAGTTCTCAGACACAACTAACCGTACAGTATCTCATTTCTTCCATAAAATACCGATATTCATTCACTTGCTAACTAAAAATGTTAACTTTTTCATATAGTCAATGAATATTTAAAATGTCAAGTAAATGGCTATAAAGAAAGATAAACTCCAGGCC
Source organism: Dinomys branickii (assembly GCA_004027595.1). Taxonomy (NCBI): domain Eukaryota; kingdom Metazoa; phylum Chordata; class Mammalia; order Rodentia; family Dinomyidae; genus Dinomys; species Dinomys branickii. Next base: position 33,969 of record PVLD010007919.1, on the reverse strand, counting down.
TGGGGCAGTAATGTACAAAAGGATCCCAAAGCATCTTGCTATATCAAGAAGCAAGAAAACTATCAAAAACTATTAGCATGATATCCAAAGGATGCCCACTAATCACACATGGGGCAATATGAACATCAAAGAGGATAGTATCTGCAAAGAGCTACACTCAAATGTTTTTAAATCCATGAATTCATAATGATACTTATCTCACTGGTCCATTCCAATCAGTGCTATGGAGCCAATTCACTATTTTCAAACTTGATAAGGAAAGATGTATTTACCTTTGCTTTTTTGTATGTCATGGATCAAGACATTTCAGGAGAAAAAGTTTTAAAAACAAATCCCACTTAGTATCAACTTTACAATTCTAATGAAAGCATTGGTCTAGGCAAAATCATCAATTATTATTAAAACTCTAGCAGATAAAGCTGACGAACTTCAAAACTAGTGCATCAGAATTATAGTACCTAACCTCTCTAATTATATCTTACTACAAAACAAGAAGAAAATAAGATATTATGTGTGTTAATGTGGTAAATACATGGTTACCATCACCATTCATGAAGCACTACTCTGCTGAAAGAGCAGAACCAAGCAAGCCTCTACATCCTCATCAGTTTATAGCAAATGCAGAAGAAAAAGGGATGGATTATTGTATGATACCATAGGGACAAAAAAACCTGGACTCTGGTAAACTCTCATAGTCAAGCTATCAGATTTTACAAATAAACAAACTGACAAAAGAGGGAGAAGGTATATTTAAAAAGAGATGTAAAAGACACAACTAAATGTAATGTGCAAGTCCTGTTTAGATTCTTATTTGAACAAACTATAAAAAAAGATGCTATTAGGAATTAGCTTTAATTTTTAGAACTATACTGTTTGTTTTTTAAAATGCTTATTTTTTAAAGATACACACCTAAGCATTTATACTGAAATAAGATTACTTACATTTATTTCAAAGCAATCCATAGGAAAATAGAGGAAGGGGGGAGCTGAACCATCCAACTACCAGCCCCGAGCAAACAGAAAGGTAGGATGGCGTCTCTTCTAATAATAATAGCTTAATTTTATTAAGCATTTACTCAATATAAGGTATAGTTTCAGTACACTTATAGTTGAAGAAACTTCAGTTCAGGGCAATTAGAATTAAAACCTATGTCTGCTGGACTTGAGTCAAACTCTTTACCACAACATATTCTACCACTAGAATTGTTTTCTCATTCCACTGTTAGACCATTCTAAATAATGTCTCTCTTTAAACTGCATCATAATTTATCTTCCTTGCAAGTATTTACTGAGGACCTGCCATAATTTACCAGGCTGGGGGGGGGCGGGTGTTAATCTTTAAACCTAAAGATTAAAACTCTGCTCTCCACTCAAATAGCTTCAGTATAGTGGGAGAGACTGACAAGGACAGACAGTGGCAACGTGTCAAGTATCACAGAAGATGCAAAGGGCGCGAACAGACCACACAGGACAGACAAATAAACAGAGCCAATGGACCCTCAGAACCAAATAAAACAAACAGACATGCAGAAAGTAATTAGACAAATCTCTTGGAAAGGTTTTCCAAGTATCCTTAAGGTGTGAAAGCTACATATTTTTAGTGTATGTGCTGCCGAAGCAAGCACAAAAGCCACACATTTATGGAAACACAAATATTTTATGGGTTGAAACATAAGCTATGAATAAAAGAAACAAAACTCAAAGAGAGAAGGGGCTCTGAAACCTGTTTATGCCAAATCACTGGGAATCTATGTGTAGGTTCTCCAGAAGCCTCTTCCTTAGCTTTTTACCTTAAAGGATAAAAATTAAGAGACAGAATGCTTTTAACACAGCACCTCTGAGCAATGCGTCTACCTATAACATTGTCATTCTGGGGGACATTTACATGGTTTAAATTCAAGTCGTTTCTCGAAAGATTATATTAGTATCAAATTTAGTCTCTTTTTCAAGCCTGTGGAATTTCCATATAATGTAACTTAGCTGGCAACGAAATGAAATATCACAGGTCTCAAAGTCTTTTGTTCTTTAAAGTATGTGTTCAGACTTAATTCATATTGAGTCTTTATCAGTGAACATACACAGTTTTAAGCAGTACTACTCTTTGCAGTAACCAATGAGTGACTCCAAAAGAACTAATTTCAACTGGAGATTATCCCAATTCATAAACGAAACTTGTCACTTATATGTGAAAAAGTGATCGCATTAAACTCTTACAGGTGAATCACACAACTTGGCTGGCTCAGCCCCAAGTAATAGAGTTGGTTTATAATCATAAGAGAAAAATGTACTTCTGATTCTTATTATGCATTTCAAGTTATTTTTTCTTTCTAGAAGCCAGTATTTTCATGTAAAAACAATAACCAATCTTTATGAAAGTTACGTAGGTGTTACCTAGTGGTGATAAGAGCTGCACATGCATTAACTCGCTGAATGCCTAGATACAGGGGTGGCGAACCTATGGCACCTGTGCTGCAGCAGGCTATTTGTAGCACTGAAGGCTCTAAAATATTTGCTTTCACTGGTAAGGAAATCTTAAAAAATTCTTACAAAAATAATTTTTTTCTAACAAATGAATTTTTGAACCGAAAACAAAAAGGATCTGTAGAACAACTCAAGAAATTAAGATGACTTACTGGTCAAATATCTTCCACTAAGTTTCTAAGGGCATCAATAAAATAGATATACATCATTTAAATGAAATCTAGGAGCCTGATATATATAGTAGTCCAAATGAGCAAATAACCAGACAGATGAAAAACACAGGAATTACTTCTAGAAAAACAAAAACTCAACCTATCATTTTTATCTTTTTCTACACTGATTTAATATATCTGCAAATTAGCCTGAATTTTATGTTTACTAAAAACACTATTATTGGGAAAGTAGTGGATGCACCTGTCTGTTAGAATATCAGTGTTTGACTTCCTATGGGAAAACTTAGCCAATACTTGCTACACCTCACCAACAAAGCTTGTACTTTGTAATCAGGCTCAAATTCTAGCTTCACCAGTTACTGATAATGTGATCTACAGATCTGTCTCAATTTTTCATCTGAAAATTGGATATAGTAACTATATCTGTCTCATAATGTTATCATGAGAATTAAGTTACACAATACACATAAAGGATTTAGCACTGTATCTAGCTGGCATCTACCAATTAAAATTAGTTATTAAAATTAAAATTATTTATTATTATAATGCTCTCTAAGACATTTCCCAATACATATTTGTTAATATTTTAGATCAGCATCATCAATAGAACAAAAACAATGGTTATTGAGTTTGATTTAAATATAGTATTAAAAATTAAAAGCATATTGTTCTGAATGTTTTTCCTCAACAAAACAAACACCTATGTATTACACTGTATGTATACGTGAAAAGTCTTATTTTCATTGTCACAAAAATAGAAATTAATTATTCTGAAGTAGATTAAAAGAAAATGTTTTAGATTTATTTCCCTCTTCCAGTTTATTCACAGGGGAAATTTATTGGGGGATGAGAGGAGGGGATGGGAAGAAGGTCCAGATGTTTATTTAATTCCTACATGACTTCCTAATTTAAGAAAGAATTATGGAAGAAACAGCTCCTAATATTAAAAATTAGCCTGCTACTTTCAGTAGTGTATAATGAATTAGAGACAGAAATTCCATCAATGCACTTCTTTAAAAGCCTTCAACACAGTATATATTAAATAAATTTATTTTAGATGCAATAATTTTTTTTTTTTTTCAGAATACAAGGATGACTGCCAGCTTCCAACTCCTGGAGAAAACCCTGATACTAAGTTTGAAGAATACAAGTGCGAACAGATCAAAGAGGTGACACACCTCTTAATACGAATCACCCAATGCTTACCCCAAGGGTATGGGAAGAGAAGAGGAAAATGGGAGGTTTCAAGGGAAAGTAAATTATAACTTGGGTTTGAATGCTGAGCAGCAGTCCAGAAGATTGGCAAGGCAGGGAAATAAGACAGTCATCTGGGGATAAGGGTCTGGCACTAGAGTAACAAAGGAAAAAGTGACAAAGCAGGCTAAGTGACAGACCATTAAAAGCCTCACTTAACATGGAAAGGCTGCTTGGAGTTGATCCTGGGAAGATGGTCAGTCTGCGTTTTACAAAGTCTAAACGTAATGTAGTCCCTAGAAAACTGAATCCCAAGGCTGTAAAGACATTAGAGAAGAAACGTGCAGCAGTCAGCCAAAAGGTTACAGCAACAGGGTACGCAAGAGATTGAGAAGGTCTGATCTAATGTCAAGGTTGGGTTTTTGTTTGTTTTGTTTTGCTCTGCAGTATGGGGGTTGAGTCCAGAATCTTTGCCTTGGGCTACATCCCCAATTCTTTTTTTATTTTGAGACAGGGCCTCGAGAAGTTATCAAATCCCAGGCTACACTTGAATTTGCAATCCTCCTGCTTCAGCCTATCAGACTGCCAGAATAATGGGGCCATGGTGCCAGGTCCATGCACTGGCGATGAGCTGGCAATGGACAGAATGAAGAAATACGGGAACAGAAGCGGTTAAAAGGGAGCGTGGGAAACGCTCAGAGGCTGGGAAGGGCCGGGTGGGTCTGGAGAGAGGACAGTTAACCAGTACAAGACATACCAAGGGTAATTTCTAACGTTCTGTAATACAGTAAAATAACCATCAGTGACAACAATTACACGCATTTCAAAATGGTGTAACTTGCATGTTCCCAACATAAGAAACACAGCAACAAATATCTAAGGTGTCGGATATATCAACTACCCAGATCTGATATTATATGCTGTACACATGCATGGAATATTATCATACCCCACAGATATTTGTATTTATGTATCAATTAAATTTCTTTAAATGAAAAAGATATGGATAATGTATTTGATACTAAGACATTAGTAGGTTTTTAAAGTTTGTATTTCCATTACTTTTGAGAAAATCACTGAAATATTTAAAGATGAAATTGTAAAAAAAAAAAAAAGGGAAAAGAAATTGCACAATGCTTACAATTTGCTTCAAAAAATTCAAGGGAGGGCTTAAGTAGATGGGATAAAACTAACCTTTGTTGATGGTCACTGGGCAAGATAATGGGAACTCTGAGGGTCAGTTGCTGTTGTGTCTGTTTAATTCTGCATAACTAGAATGCCCTCCAAAAACACTACATAGAAAGTGAGAAAAACGAAAATATATAAAATCATTTTCTAATTAATTTCTATAATTTTAAAGTTAGCTTTCCAAACTAACACTTTAGTTAGAACCAGAGAAAGTCATATTTACATTTTAAGAAGTATTTTATGCTTACAAGTATAAATTTAATCAGTCACCCAAGAAGAAAATCAGTCAAGGGGTCAACCTGCACCATTTTTCCATTTTTATTAAAATAGCCCATATGCTAATCTCCACTTACTAATTCCGCTTGAATGCACAATCTGGCATTTTTAGATATATTAGTTACTGAAGATTCTTTGGTGTTTTCAGAAAATATTCTGAATTTACTAAGTAACTAATATTTTATTGTATTTAATTACAAATCTTTGGGATATATAAAAATTTCCTACATCTTTTAATAATGCAAGCCTTATTTTGCATATGCAAGAATAAACATTAACTAAGCATTTAATAGGCACTGAAATATGCACTGACTGGACAGACAGAAGCATAAAGGGGAAAAAAGTACTACCTGGTACAGAAAATGAGAAACATGTAGAAAAGAGCTTTTAAAACCCTGTATTTTACTTTTAGGACATTAAAACTATAGTAGTCAATTTATTGATCTTGGTTGAACTGCATTTTAACTAGAATCATACTGGATAAAAGTTAAATTTGAAAAACCATACTCTCAGAATATCGTTAGAACTTTCCCTCGTTATCTCAATGCATAAATATCTCTACCTACTCCTCACTCCTCCTTCCTCCCCACTACTCAGCAATTCTAGCGCTCTGCTTCATTTGGCAGCACTAAAACACATACAAAGCTGGAGGAGGAAGAGGGGGAAGTAAAAAGAATTACGGTGCATCAAACATCTGCACCAAGTCCCCACGATGAATGCAACATCACGTACTGCAAACATGTACTGCAAATGTACATGTTCGCAAATAAAAACATACTGCAAATAAAAATTCAAAAATAAACATACTCAAAGTTTTGAGGAACACACATGTGGCACAGGAAGCCAGGCATGGTGGCACACAAGTCCAGCACTCTGGGAGGCTGAGCAGGAAGAGAACAAGTCTGAGCCCAGGTTGGGCAACATAGTCATGCCCTGACTCAAAACAAAAAGTAAATAAGGGCTCAGGATGTGGTGTAGTGCAAAGGCTCTGGATTCAATCCCTGGTACCACAAAAAATAGAAGAATGTATCATATATCCCTACCTTCCAGATGCTTTATGGGTATTTTCTCTAACATCCAGACTTGCAGGGTAGATGTTCAATGAATATTTAATTTTAGAAACTTCTGTTGACAAGAGAATTAAATATTACACTAATATTAAGTATCTAAAAAAACTAAATTAGAAACGATTCTTCAGGATTACAACCTACACATGAATGGGGAGCGCAGTGATTAAGAGCCAATGATTCTTCAGCGGTATTAACTTTCAGAGTGATGGGACTGCAGTGGGGTTAACAGCACTGGTGCTGAGGACGGCTGCTTGATTTCTAATCCAGGCCTACCACTTAATTATGACCTTGGGCAAGCTACCTAACCTCTCCATGCCTCAATTTTCTCAATTATAACAATGGGATAAAATATGACCCATTTCCTAGTTTGTTGTGATAGTGAGTTTCACTGGTGCCTAGACCAGGACTTAGCACATGAGAGGCAGCAGACTCAGTAACAGAAGGAGCAGTGGTAGTATCACCATCATGAGAAACCTTGAGTATTTTTACCCAGAAACGCACCACCATCTTTCATCTGTATTCTTCCAAGCTGGAAGCTCTCTTTCAGGATGTATAGGCCAGTAACATAAGGAACAAGTGTTACTTAAGAATTCCATTTGGGACAGTCATAGTGTTTAATCCTGACTTTGCCATTAACCAGTTACAGTACATGACCAAAGATAGCAGTTGGCAACATAATGACTGTCAAGTTATTCCACTTCTCCGTGCCTCGATTTCCTAATTTGTAAAATTTGATAAACCACCTACATCCAAGGAATGTCCTGAGGACGAGAGTCAAGGTGCCCCTAAAACAGTAAGCACAGGGCAGGGCACACTGTCAAGCTGGGGTGTGTTCCCTCTTCCCTCCCCCACTTTCCACACAGAATGTCTCATTAAATCCTCACCCCATAATTAGGAAACCCATTATTAGGCTAAAACATGGAAAACAGCCAAATACTGGCCATTTCATACATCTCTACCTAGTACTATTTCATGTACAAATGAAGACAATAAACTCAGAAAAGTAAAAATCATTTAAACTCATATGCCTAGTAAGCGATGACAGTCAAAGTTAAATGATTCTTCATCAGTGCGGCTTACTAATTCGTTCAGTGATGACTGCTTAGGAAGAAAATGTGTACTAATAACAGCTATGCATGTAAAACTAATGTAACTTACAAGTTCTTGTTCTGCTATACTAAAAAATGAGGAGTGAGCTATCTCTACAAACTTCTCAATTTAAAAAAAAATTACTTGTAGAGTGTCTATGTGTGTGCTGGGGGAACCTAGGGGTGTAGAGAAAATCAAAGATAAAGAATATTAAAAGGAGCATATGAATAACTATACTACTGTAATTCAAAAACTACAAATGGCTCTAATTAGAAACCTCACTAATTAGAAACAAAGCTGCTAAACATCAAATAGCCATCCTGGTAGAAAGATAGATGTACTCAATGCCACAGAGTAGTTAGTCTGGGAGACACAACAAGGAAAAGTTACATCAAACCTTTGGTTCACAAAAGTATGCATTAATACACAACATTATGGTGCTGGAAAAAGAAAAACATCAGACTTTCCTTTTAACAATACTAACTACATTCTTGCAGCAACACTGTGCAACTGTTAAGTTTATTGCTATAAATCCCACAAAGACTTCAGGATTGCTTCACATAAGCCAGATTGTGAATACAATGTCCAAACACGAAAAGTCCTCTCAAAATTGCACAGTACTGGTAAATAAATAACGCATGTTAACAAAGCAACCCCCCATAAAACTGGTGAAATATTTAACAGTATCAAATATTTACTATGATGATTTACAAACTATTCTGCCTGTTTTCTCCTTGATTTGTCATTTACCATTCAAAAAATAAAACCTTCCTGAACAAAATAAGGGCAAAAACAGAAAAATGGGTCTTTCAACAGATTTACAATAGAACAGTTTTATTTTGATCCTCTTATCGGTCTCTCCTCCAATTATGCAACCATTCCACAGCGAAAGATTACATGGCTTTTCCCAGGCACTGAAAGGAAGGAGGCGGAGGTAAACAAGATGTATAACAGGTAGCGTTGGAATGGGCAATAGTCTCGTGAAAGTAAACTGCCTGATTAACTCGGCGCTCCTATTTTTCAAGATCTTACCCTTTGGCCATTACAGTTTTTTAAATCTCGTAACAACTGGCAGCCCTTCGCGTGCTGCAGATTCCACCTAGCACCGACACTTGCCCAGCCCCGAAGCTGGCTTTTCTGCGGGCGGCGGGCGAGCTCAACGCCGGCAGGGTACCGCCGTCTCCCGCGCACGCAAGCCGCGCAGGACCTAGCTGCGCCTCAGGCGCGACTACGGGCGCCTGCTCTTTCCCTCCGGGTTTCGCCGAAACCTCAGGCGGGTGACCTCCGCGCCCCGGCACGGTGCCTCGCACGACGCGCACTAAGGGCAGGGCAGGAAAGAACTCCCCGGGCACGGCCACAGCGCGGTCAGCGGCGCCCGCTCTCGGCGAGTTGAGAACTCTCCAGCCCTCCGCACCCCAGGCCCGGCCCCGGCGCCCGAAACCGCGCAGCACTGAGTACGAGCCAGGCCCGGGGAGGGGGCGTTGGAGGAGCCGCTGCCCGACTCCCACCGGCAAGCCTGGCGCGCCCGAGCCCGCGGCAGGTGACCAGGCCCGCGCGCCCGGGCGGGGAACGCTCGCCGGCCCGGCCCTGCCGCCCGCACCTGCACCTGCCGCTGCCGACGGGCGGGAGGCGGGCGCGCGGTGCCCAGGGGGCGGTGCTCCACGCCCCAGCCTCTCCCTCCCGCCGCCACACTCACCTGACGAACCTGCCGCGGCCGCCGCCTGCACTCAGGGGCACTCACAGAGCAGCACGGAGCGCGCCGGAGCAGCGAGAGCCGGGTGACCACGGGCCCAGTCCTCCTCCTTCACCGCGGCAGGTTCACTGCGTTGGGAGCCGCCGCCAAAGGAGAGAGGCACTGCGCCTGCGCCGGAAGCGGGCCGGGAGCCGGGAGCGGCACGTTCCCAAGGGGCGGGGCGGGCGGGGGTGGGGCGGGGGCGGAGCCGCAGCGAGTGGGGCCGCAGGGGCGGTGCGCTTCCGCGCCCCGCTGGTCCCGGCCCCAGGTGCCTCCGAGGGCGGTTTCCCTGGGAACGACGCTCGGCTGCGGAAGCGGTGTTTCCGAGGCCTTAGAAGCGGCGTCGAGACGCCTTCGCGTGCCAGGGGTCGCCCGGGTGTCGGAAGAAGCGCCTTCCCCGAGTTGAGGGCTGGTACAACCCAGCGCGACTGGCGCGCGCACACTTCACACCTGGACGGGAGGGCGAGCCTGACGGGACCCAGCTCACGTTGTTCCAGCGACCTCCCGAGCGTTCGAGAACGAGAACGCACTCTGCGTGCCTGCCGCCTCCCGTCCTTTGTGTGCGCTGTTCCATCGAACTTCCACCCCACTTTAAAACCTGCCACTGGGAAAAGTGAAATTACAGACAGAACCTCGCACGTAAAAACCTGGCAAGAGATAAGCCTTCACAGTCTTAGAAACTTAGAGACGAAGTTGACTAAAAGAGCTGCAACCTATGTGACACACATTGAACAGGACCTTTATTCTGTGCATTGAGCTTATCTTACAGAAAGGTAGCTTACTCTGTATTCTATTGGAATCAAAATTTTTGGATTTGAACTTGCCACGCGTTATCTCTGTGACCCTGGTCAAGTTAAACTCTTATCTCAGTGTCTTCATTAGTAGTAAAATAACAATACCGACAACACTGAGTTGTTGAGAGTTTAAGTGGTTTAATACATATAAAACTCAGTGTGATACAGGACAGAGTAGATACCAGCTATTATTATGAATTACTGTGGACACCCACCTATAATCTAACAGAAAACTAAAACTTCTGTTTAATTCCAATCTTTTTATTTCATCTCCTATGTATTACCATGTCTTATCCATTGTAACTTCCAAATAATTCTAAAGTCTATCTTGTCTCATCCACTGCCCACTAAATTATGATCTTCCTCAGTTGCTCGTTCATGTACCAAACATATATTGCCCTCCAGCACCCATGGTGCCTTCTGCTAGACATGGAGGCAGAAAAACCATTACAAACAGTCCCCTCCACCCAAGGACTAACCATAGCGTCTTAGTTACTTTTCTCTCGTTGCTGTGACAAAATACCTGACACCCAAAGTTAAAGGGGTAAAGGTCTAGCTCACAGTTTGTAGAGGTTTCAGCCCCTAATGGGCTGGCTCCAACGCAAGGTGGTATGGCACATAGGCGTTGCAGAAGAGAAACGGTTCATGGCAGGCAGAAGGTAGCAAAGCAACAAGGAAGAGACAAGACAATCCTCTTTCTGTGCCTTACACTGTATCCATACTACCAGGACTAGGGCAGTGCTAAACCAGTCAGTGGACTGATTTAGTAATCACCCATCCTTAATCCTAGCATTGCATCATGAATCAATCACACACTTTAGATTGAGCCACCTCTGGAAAAAACCCCACCTATGACCACATGAGGGGTTAGGGGGGACATCCAGACACCAGCATAACACAAAGGGAGACAAGTGTGTCAATAACAAGGGAATAAATAAACACACAGCAAACTCTGTGGGCTCCCTAGTCTTGCCATACTCTCACACTCGTCTGTCTTTATACAGAGAGAGGAGGCGAGAAGGAGATACACCCTTCCAGGCCACAGCCCCCCAGTGACCCGCCCCTTCCAACCAGACTTCACTCCCAACATCACATTTAGCTATAAATGCATCAGTGGACTAATCCCCATGATCCAGTTACCTCCCAAAAGCCCAGCTGTGCATCCATGAGCCTTTGCGGGGACATCTAGGTATCAGCCATCGCATTCCACCCCAGCCCTCAAAAGACTCAGGTGTACCCCTATACACAAAATGCATGCAGTCCATCTCTAGGAGTTGCCAAAGTCAACAGTTTCAGCACTGCTGAAAAGTCCAAGTCTAAAGTCTGAGATTTAAAGCAAACTCTTAGCTGTGAGGCCCTGTAAAAATGAAAAGAATGTTAAACATTGCCAACATACAAATGGAGTAAACATTCCAGTTCCAAAAGGGAGAAATGGGAGGGAAAAGAACAGAACCAAAGCAAGACCTAAATCCAGCAGGGTAAGTGTTAGCTCTCGTAGTTCCATGTCCAGCACCCTTGGCCATGTGTGGTGAGGTGGGGACTCCCAGGGACTTGTGTGACCCTGCCCTTCTGACATTGCTGGTGGTCTCTGTGGCCCTCATGACTTCTCGCAGCCCAGCTTTGCTCAAGAAGTGTCTTTCCCCAGACATTCATGTTCCTAGCTTTTCCAGCATGCTGGGGGTCTCTACTTTGGGCTTCACTCTTACAGCTTCACACACTGCCCACTCATGGGCACATGCCCTGACCTCCTGACCTCCTGAAGCCTGGGTGGAAGCCTCCCTGACTGTCATGGCCTGTATCCAGATAGCCCACCCGCCAAGCTGTATGATCTCATCAGTGGAACTTCTCAGAAGTGGCTGGATCTCGGGTATGTGAATATGGATTAAGGGTGAGTGATACAAATTAGTCCACTGATTGATTTATCATAGTTCCGGATGTGGATAAGGGGAAGACCCATCCTTGGTGTGGGTGGCATCACCCAAAGGCTTATAGCCTGCAAAAGGGAGAGGGAGGTTGCTGCTCCGTTTCCTGCCTTCCCTTCCACGGACTTCTCTGCCATGCCCCTCTTCCATGCTTCCCTGCTTGGACCCAGCCACTGTGGGCTGAAACCTCTACACACTGAGCTAACATAAACTTGGGGGTGTCAGGTATTTTGTTGCAGCAACAAGAAAGGTAAGAACTGACCCCACAACTCTTGCATTCTGCATGTACATAAAACCAGCACCACGTGGTCTGCCACCACCTGGTAGACCCTGTAAAATAGCTGAGCCCTTTTGTGTCAAGGCTGCACAGGGTTCCACGTGCCTGGATGGCTGAGCATGGTGAATTGGATATCAAGGAATCAGTTTCCTAGGTGACCCTCCTCCAACAGAGTGCTCTGAGGCTCTCTTCTCAAAGCAAAGTCCTTCTGTTTTATAATTTTTGGCCTGCAAACAGTGGGGCCTTGCTGGTTCTTCACATTCCTTTAAGATATTTCTCTTACTGTCTTGGTATAAAATATTTGGCTCCTTTTGAATGCTACTCTTTTTAGCGGTCAAGCTCTCTTCTACACCATCTTTGCAGGCCTCAACTTTATAGGAGCTTCCTTTCTGGTCAAATTCAAAACTTATTAAATCATTCAACTTTGCATTTTGCTCTTGAATCTCAAGATAAAGCTCTCTAAAAGCCCCCCACAGCTCTCCTATCAATATTAGACTGCCTTGAAATTTCCTCAGACATATTAATTAGTTTTCTGGGATTAATATTAGTCTCCTTTAAATCTCAGGATAGAAACAAAATGTAGATAAATGTTCTGCTAAAGCACAACGAACCAGCCCTGGCATCCAACTAGTAATGGAGTCCTTGTTCCCAAAACTGACATCTCCTGCACCTGGTCTTTTCTGACTGCCCTTTTGTCAGTGTTCTGGTCTTCTGAGCTCTGACCAGAATCTGCCACTAAGCTTGGTTGAATAGGATTAGATTAAAGAAAATAGGGTTCCAGGGCTAATTCTCCAGCTAGCATCTACAAAGCTTTCCAAACTCCTCCAGTTAGCCAGTTCTAAAAGGTTGTGAACCACATGATCAGGTAGTCTCAGAAATGATACTACTTCTCTGTCTTAGTAACTAAGACCAAAATCTGTCTTAGTTATTTCCTTCATCAATGGGATACAATTCCCAACATGTACAACTCTAAGGAGCAAAGGTCTATTTGGGTTCAAACTTCTTGTTTTTAGAAGTTTTAGCCCACAGTTAGCTGGCTCCATGGGAGGGTGGCATGACAGAGGAGAAGCACCTCACAGCATGAGAGTAGGAAGCAGAAAGAGACAGAGATATCAAGGGACACTGGAGAGAAATAGACCCTTCCAGGTCGTGCCCCCAGTGACCTACCTCTTCCAACCAGGCCTCACCTTCCAAAACCACACTTCGCTATAAGCTCATCAGTGGACTAATGCACTGATGAATGTCATAGCCCTATGACCCAGTCACCTCCCCAAAGTCCCTCCCATGAGTGCATGAAGCCTTGCACCCAGTCAGGAGGGACATCCAGACATAAAGCATGAGTCCCTTTACAAAAACTAGCTTGACACAGGTGAAAAGGTAGCTATTCTTCATATTTACAGGCAGAAAGCCTAGACCATCAGAGGTAGGATCTCAGTCTTTACAATGCAAGTTAATGCTTTACAGAAAAATGAAGTTCAAACTCTTTGAAAAGCATATTGGACTTTGATATCCAGCAGTGTGGCAGACTAGTGACTGACAGATTCTCCCACCCAAAGCAACCAAAAGTGCTAGGCAGAATGTATAAAGCATTTTGTCAAATATATCAATGAGCTGGCAAGAGCATAAAACCTGAGGAGCAAAAGCTAGGTAAAATTCAGAACCCAAATAGTAAAAAATTAACAATATAAAAATGAAAAACATAGATATTGTTTCAACAATAAATCTATTATTTTCTTGACTATTAGAATAGTTACTTGTGGACTAGAGCTTGCATTCCCATAAAGATTTGCTTTTGTAGCACCTGTACAGAAACAGTGCTAGAGGCCAAGTGTGTAGCTCAGATGTAGAGCATATACTTAGCAAGCTTGAAGTCCTGAGTTCAATTCCTAGCACATACAGAGAGACAGAGAGAGGATGGAAGGGAGAGAGAGCAGTTTCTGTAGCATCTTTCATTAGATCAATTATGGGCAGCTTTGGATGTTTGGCCCCTTCTCTATTAGAATAAACAAATAGAAAAAAATTGGAGGGCTTAGAAAGGATTAACAGAGGGCTTACACTCTTAAATAGTTATGGTGTCTTTGAAAAAAATCACCTTAACCAACTGTATGCATATAAGAAAATGCCTCATAAATTATTTTCTTATGTAACTTACTTATCTCTTTCACACAAAATGCCATTGATTAAGCAAATACTTGTTCATTGCTTCTCTGCCTCAGGTATATAAATAATCACCAGAAAGAAGCAAAAGGAAAGATGAGACACAATGAGAGTATTCCCTGTCTTCTGCATAGTATTTCATTTCTGAGTTTCCAGTCTACTCCTGAGTCTCCCTTCATTCCTTCCTACAGATTCTGTGACAAACCCTTACATTCCTAAAATAACTCTCCCTATTTGCTTTGAATGAATTCCTGATACTGGCCACAAAAAATGTTATCCTAAACCAAAGATCTTCAGGGAAGGATTGATTTCTATAGCAGTTAAAAGCTTAAAGTAACACAGCTTCAATCAAATAAAATTTATTCCTCCCCTGCAAGTGTAGGCAGTCCAGGGCTGGTATTGTTGCTTTCTTATTAACAGAAACTCTTTCTGTCGTGGAGCTTCACTATCCTGAATATGCAACTTCTACTTTATGATTCATTATAACTGCTCAAGGTACAACCATCACATTCATTTTCCAGCCAGAAAAAGGGACAGAAAGGAACACACCTCTTAAGGACATTTGTAGACGTTGCATATATAACTACACTTAAACTCTATTGGTTAAGTATAGTCTCTACTGGGGAGCCATGTCCCCCTAAAAATCAACATTTCTAGCACTAAAAAGAAGGAGGCAACAGGATATGGCAGACAGCAGCCTCTGTCTCTTCATCTGAAATAAGAATTAGTTGAGAAGATGAATCCAAAAAAAAAAAAAAAACCACAGCAAAAGGCAATGTTAGGAAAATATGGAGTGTGATTACCGGTGGTGAGCAATTCAGTTTAGTTGGAACATGGAACAAGCGCCGGTAGGTGGATAAGCATGGACAGTTGCGCAAATGTCAGATTGTGGAAAGATCATAAGTGCCAGAATGAAGAATGTGGCAGTGAAGAAGGACTGGAAGGAAGGAAAATCAGGATGCTATACTATGAGATAGCGAATGCCATATTGCAGCTAAAACAGGAAAGAGGAAATACTTCAATGATTTGTCTAGTAACACAAATAGTTACATCTCTCCTCCACCTCAATCTCTGTTATATAATTTTGCCATCAGCACAGTGATTTTATTTGGAGAAGCATTTTTCTACCATGTCCAGGCCATACGATTCAAGTAAAGCTGCATTCCCTTGACTCCAAGGGTGAGCTATAGCCCAGGATTGGCCAAGCAGAGCATCCTCCTGATCTTTATGATTGACTCAGTGATAAGCAAATGACTAAGAGATGGCTGATAAGAATCATTTCTGAGACTCTTGGCAGTTGTCAGGAAAAGTGAATTTCACTTTCTATGAGAATTTCTGAGAAAGACAAAGATGAGCCTTGAGCTGTTGAAGTGATCTCAAAATCCAAAACAGAATGTGCCTAAGAATAAAGTCAAAATGGAGCAGGTAGCTTAGTGAGATAGGATAGTCAAGTATGAGTTCTAATGACTTCATTTGTGTTGCTGGATCAAGCTATACCTGAAGCCAAAATCTGCACTTTTCCTATATATAAACCAATAATTTTCTCTTAAGCCAGTTTTATTGAATTTTCCACTATTTAAAGCTGAATATACACAAATAAAGGTAGAGAAGAATCCAATTATAATTCCAAGTTTTAAAAGGTGAAAGATTTATGCGATCTGAAGAGAAACCAGAGTATTATGATTCTAAGTTTTAAAGACAGTATCATCTACATTTGCCATATATAATATTAACCCGATAAATGTTCGCTCTGATAAATTTTATTTGTTCCAAAAAATAAAATCTACATTCAAAGGGAAGATGTTTGGTATAATTAGTAATGATCCTAAGAATGATATGAAATCTCTGAAAGTAATTACAGAGTCATAAAATATCAGAGATGGGGAAAACCTTTAAATTATCATACTCTGTGGCCCTGAATAAAGGCCAGCAGTTTTCTGTAGCTGTTGGCTTCAAGCAGGAGCCTAAAGTGGTATCTTTCTAAGGTCTGTTGGCCATTTCAGAACTTTAGAAATGTAATGGTCAATTCATTAGAAAGTAACAAATAACTAAATAAATTTTACGAGAGAACTTCAAGATGGTGACCAGGTAGGCAGCAGAGAGAGAACCTCCCAGAGGAATACCACTCAGACAAATGACAGAAGGGAAAGAGGTGGGTATCCTGAACTCAGGAAGGATCTGAAATGGGAATTGAAGCCCTCGGAAAGACTGAGCAAAACCTCTGCTGGAGGAAAGGATCAGAGATCCACCATGGCGCAGTCGGTGGGAGAGGAGAAGGAGGAAGTCACCGCTCCAAGCACACGCATGGTCTGTGCCCTTGTTCCGGCATTCGCAGCTTCAGCTTCGGAGGCCCACGCTCACAGAGGCCTCCTGACTCAGCCAGGGGAGGGTGGAGTTCCGAGAGCTGGTTCAGGGCTGAGGGCGCAGCCAGGAAAGAAGGCAATGGTGGTCGGGAGCAGTTGTCGAACCCAGTGTGAGAATGAGAGGTTGCGACAGCCACTGGGGCAGGGTCCCCACCCTGCGGCAACCTTCCTAATCAGCACCTGGAGAGAATCAATGCAACTAGTACACAGCCCACCACGCCCGGCTCTGCACCTGCCTTGAGGCAGTGGCCCCCTGCCTCTCTGCTGGGTCAGCTGCTGCCAGCGGAGAGCAGTGGGGAACCTCGGTGGCGAGCCGCAGCAGCTCCCAGGAATCTGGCCGAGGAGTGGACAGGGGCTCCAGCACCACAACAGGAGAGAGATGGAGATGGAGGTGGACTGAGTGGCTCCACGCCCTTCTCACTCCAATATCAGGCAGGAAGCACGAGCTGGGCTGCTGGGGCTCAGGTCCCACCCTGAACTCTCCCTGGGAGCACCTTGAGTCTCAGCAGCTTGAGCAAGCACCGCCTGTTCCTGGCAACAATGGGACGAATCCATGGTCTTCAGGACTCACCCCAAACTATTAATGTGAGCACCAAGAGGGTCTCCTTACAGCTTGCACAAATGAACCTTGCATGAACCCATAGCAACAAATTAGATGAAAAGCAGCACACCGGGAGTCTGAAAAACAACAACATACTCTATACAGCAGACCTGAGAAAATATCTCCAACTCTATTTTAGAACTAATCTTTAAACTCAGTTCATGCCCTGAACTAACACAGTGAGAACTGTCCAGGGAGATTTCAAGCCCTCATACCAAGCATCATAAGTTCATCCAATGCCCAGCTGCAAGGGGTGGGGAATGGTAATACTGGAAATCAGGAGGAGGGAGGAGGAGAAGAAAGGGCCTCTGGCATTGAGGCAACAGGACAGAGCCGAACAGGTCACCAAGGGCACCCTGACAGGGGCACGTGCCCCATGGCTGCTCCACTGTGGGCCCCACGGCTGCTCTACTGTGGGCCCCACAGCTGCTCCACTGTGGGCCCCGCAGCTGCTCTGCTGAGGGCCCCACGGCTGCTCTGCTGTCAGCCCCTCTGGGGGCGCCCCACAGACTGGACCCACCCCCACCCATAGCACAGTGACAGGGCAGAGTGGGGCAGTCCACTGTGAGCATGGGTGCTTTTCCACCTCCGACCATGGCAGTTTGTATACACCCATGGGTGCTATAGTATGGTCTGAGGTAGCTATATATCTTCCCAAGGCAAGAGTCCAGGGGTATAGATAAACCCAGGAATACAGTTATTATCACAGGGAAGATGACTGATTGAGTGGTACAGCAACGGAGATGAGGGAGGAGAAAATTGAATGATTAAATGGGCCATCATCTGTGTAACTGAGTAACATGTGAAAATAACATTATGTAGGACAGCATCCAGAGCTAATTCCCTTCTATGTTCTCTATAATTTGTATTTCCTCAATAGTTTTTGCATTAACAGAAGTGAAGATAACTTTATATTATGCAGCATCCAGTGCTAATTACCTACTGTCTTCTCTATGGTTTGGTATTTCCTTTAATGTTTGTGTGATAACTAATGTGAAGATAACATTATGTAATACAGCATCCATCCAGTGCTAGTTCCTTACTATGTTCTGTATAATTTTGTATTTTCGATATTGTTTATGGCTTATTCTGGTTCATATGTCTCCATTCTTTTGTCTTTAAAATAAAATAATAAATAAATAAATAAATAAATTATCATACCTCACCACCTATTTTTCACAAATAAGGAAACTGAGGCCCCAAAAGAGGACATGATCTATCCAGAGGTAAAATGTCCCAGACCTGGATCTTAAATCCTGATCTTTGGAATACCAGTCTATGCATTCCCACTGTATTATTTTAACACTTCAAAACAGTACATCTAAAAAATATTGTGAATAGATTTACAAATGCTACATATGTGTGTGCATGTATGTATGATGCAGTGAAAACAAAGTAATTTAGAAAGGTGGAAAATAAAAGGATAGGCAAAAGTCTACTAACCGCATGAAAGCCAACAGCAAAAATGTTATACCAGAGAAAGTTAAATTCAAGGGGGGAAGCATTAAACGAGACAAAGCTAGGCCCTGTAATAAAATGTAAAATGCAAAATTAATATTTCACATCTATGACTATTAATATAGCTAGAATGTAGCATTTTAATTCATAAACCAAAACCACCATGTGACTTGTTGATCATGAAAAAGCCTAGATTCGTAAAGCATATTTCTGGGTGTGTTTGTGGGGGTGTTTCCAGAAATGATTGGCATATAGCCCAGCGAACTGAGAGAGGAAGCCCCGCCCTGACTGTGGGTGCTGTCCTACAGTAGGCTCGCAGTCTGGATAGAATAAAAAAGGAAGAAGTCAGCCTGCGTTTGAAAAGTTCTGTCTGCTTGAGTAGGTGCATCTTTTGTTGCTCTTGTTGCCAGTGCGTATCAGATTCCAGCTTCTACAGCCTCTCAGATTGGACTCACATCATCAGCTCTTCAGGGAGCTTCCAGGCCTTCAGTCTCAGGCTGGCACTGCATCCTTGATCCCGCTCGTTCTGTGGCTTCCAGCTTACAGTGAGCAGCTACTGGATCCTCTGGCTCTCCAGCATGGAGAAAGCCATTGTGGTCTCTCCCACCTATGATCCTGTAAGCCTGTCTAATAAATCCCCTCACATAATTTTGTATGTATTTCTTTTCCTCTAAAGAAGCCTAAGCAATATACACAGAAATTCCAGAAGTCAGCAGAAAACATGATCTAATTTACCCCTCACCCTGAAGAGATGAAGTGATCTAAAATGCGACTAAGTGCAGAGAAGACCTAAATAATATAAGGTATACCAATGTTTCTGTATTCATAAATTTAAAGAAAAGTATGAGTGACGGAGAGTACATTTATTAATGTATCCGTGGAATAGTCACAAAAACCGACTGTGCAACAAAATGTGCTCTAGAAAGCCTAAGGATAATGCTGTCCTCATAGGCAAG
Organism: Dinomys branickii; assembly: GCA_004027595.1. NCBI lineage: Eukaryota > Metazoa > Chordata > Mammalia > Rodentia > Dinomyidae > Dinomys > Dinomys branickii. The sequence continues at coordinate 14,238 of PVLD010007919.1, read as the reverse complement.
AGGAAAGCTCTGTTATTCTTTGTTGTCTTTTCTGTAATAGCTAGCTTCTCTTTTCTTTCCTTTACACAGCATTTATGGTTTGGATCAAGAATGTCCCCCAAAGACCTCACATGCTCATAGGTAGGGCCTTCTGGAAGGTCACTGAATCATGGAGGTGATGTAGTAACTTGCTAGTAGGAGGTGCGGTCTGGTTGGAAGAGGAGGGTCACCATGATGTGATCTGAAAGGGCATATTTCTCTTCCCTGCCCTTTAATTCTCTCTCTGCTTCCTGGATGCCATGAAGTGAGCAGCTTTGCTGTTACAGCCTTGGAGGTAGCTGACCATGCGAGGACTGAGCTCTGACACTGGGAACCAAACTAAACCTGTCCACCTTTAAATTGCAGAGTTGGGCATTTTGTCCCACACAAGAAAACAACCAAGGCATACAGTGAACTACCAACTAGGAAAAAAAAACTTCAAAATCATCATTATGCACATTTACACAGCAGTATTAAGACTGTTTGTTTTTAAGATTTACATTCCATGTACCCAACATACAAAATAGAATATCACAAAGCAGCAGCATCCAGCTAAGTGAGCCAACTGATCTTGATTAGCTACAACACAAAAGCTTTGCAGGGGTTATCTTTTTGTTGAGGAATTTAAGAAGTCTGGTATAAATGTGGATGCTTACTATAAATGGGGTTCCTACAGTGAAGGAAAAGAGAAATGCTTCAATATTAATTCAAAGTGAAAGAGGGCTCTGGTGTACATCATTCATGAGGCCTGCTTGTGATGTGAGCCTTGTAAGAAAGCTCTTTGTCCTGGTGTTAGAATGGAACTCACGGTTGTCAACATTCTTCATGCCTGTGCTCTTAACCATTACCAATTTGGAAGAAAAAAGCAATGTATGCAGTTGAGGTTTATTTTAATGCAGTCAGAAGGCACAGTTATGGGAACTTGTTAAAGAGATGTTTTGAGGTCAAAGATGTTGGGGGAATTAAAGTACTTTCAAAGGCCTGACTTATTCAACATGCAGGCACCCAGGAGGCTACTTTCTTACTGTTCTGATCAAATACCCTAATATACTGAATGGAAAACTGCAGGGGAGAGGAAGGGCTTTTGTTTCAGGAAGTGAAAATTTCAGGCTGAAACCAGCCATGTTGCCCTGAGTTTAATGGAATTGCAGATTTCAAGGAGCTGCTATACTATTTTGAAAGAAATAAAGTCCAAATTGTAGAAGACACATATTTTTTAACATGAATCATACTTTAAATTGCTGCAGCTGCTTTTGGTGTGGAAATCTCAAGATGTGTTTGAGTTATTAAGTATTCCTCCTATACGTGCAACTTGATTGCAAAAGGAATTTAATTTAATGGACCTGAAATGGATCCATGCTATCAGAAAAGAAAAAATTTAATTAGAATTTGAGAAATGGCATATGAATCACAAAATTGTCCTGAATTTCATTTTGAAAGGCTTTCTTTCATTAAAATACTAAAATCCAAGCTAGTACCAACCATACAATCACTAATAAAAAATTGGACTAAAAATTCAGCTATCTAGTGCCTGAATACAGTTCAGACATCTCAAGAATTGTTTGGTCACATATATCACTGTCTTGTCATAGACATAAACAAATATAATCAACTAGTTCCTATTTCAGGTTGATATTTTTCAGGACCAGAAATATTCACACATTATACCTGTGTGAAATAATTCTTGCCAGATAACTAGGATCCTTTGGCTTCAAGAAACAGGCATCTACCCCAATTCATTGCTAATAATTCCACAGTCCACATGATTCACACAATTCTAGAACATAACCTTGAGGAAAGTACTAGAAACTGTGTGGGAAATATATTAATATTGCTTAGGCTGGTATTTTATAAGGAGTAAATGAACAATATAAATTTTTCATCTATCCCTGAGGGTCCTTAATTTTCCAAAATATATGAGTCATCCCTAGTTTGATAGGCTATATGTTAGTGCATTTCTATAATCATAGTTGATGCAATGATTTTGAAGGACTGTGTTCATATTATTCTAAAAATCTGTAATTTTGAATAGCACTAGGAGAGAATACAGGCTACAACAGTATAGGTTTCTTTTTATCCCTAAAATGTAGCCATCACTGTTGTAACGAATTAGATAGGACTTCTAATTCTAAGGACTTCATGAACATGACTAGGCATATTAATATTTTCTTTTTTTATGCTTACAAAACATTCAAAAACTAAGAGTATAAAAATATGTCCTCCACCCCTAAATATCCACAAACCCATTTTATTACTTTGCAAACAAGGGTACCAATCAGATTCCAACACATCTATAACAGTTGGCAAAAAACACTGAAACTGAGCAGAAATTATATGCGAGAAAGTAGAGAGCAAAATAATGCAGAGACAGACCTCAGCAGCAAGAAGCCTCAGTTAGACAGCACTAGCACATGTGTAATGCCTGAAGGGAATGAACACACCTTGACTTACCAAAACATTATCCTCTGCAAATGGGGACATGAGAACTAATACAAGCCAGCTAACAACAAAAGCCACATGAACACAGTGTGACTGAGAAAGACTGTACAAATGAGCTCACACAAAGAAGCCCAAGGTAAACCGTATTTGCAGGAAGTATTCTGTTCAAGGAGCAACAAAGAAGTTAGTCTACAGTTAATGAAAAATAGCTTCTTCTCACCCTTGTTCTGGAAACTTACAAATAGCTGGACAAGAAAACCTACTTGATTCAATGATGAGAAATAAAGGAAGTGGCAAAGCACTTGTATATAAAGAAATTGCAACTTCTAGGAAGATGGCAGCTGCTAGATGATGGAAAAAGAATAACATAAGATTGATTGGAGTCAATGAAAAAGCAGGAGATAGCACAAATGTCATAAAAAAAGTGTTCACAGACATCATGGCAGAAAACATCTCAAGCAGGAAAAAAGGATTTGACATACAGTAATTGAGGCATAAAGAACTTCAATTAGCCATGATCAAAAATATCTATAGCAAGCCATAAAATAGTCAAAATTCCAGAAATTCAACACAAGAATAGACTATTAAAAGCTGTTATAGAGAGCTGGGCATGGTGGTGCATGCCTGTAATCCCAGCATTCGGGAGGCTGAGGCAGAAGGATTATTGCCAGTTCAAGACTAGCCTGAGCTATGAATTGACCTTAAGGCCAGCCTGAACTGCATAGTGAGACTCGTCTCAAAAAAATAAATAAATAAAAAGTAAAAAATAAAAGCTCTTATAGAAAAGAAACAAGTCACCTATAAAGGAAAAGTCATCAGAATCATGGCTGACTTCTCAACACAAACCCTCAAGTCCAGGAGAGCTTAGAGTGAAGTATTTCAAGGCCTAACAGGAAACAATCTCTAACCCAGGTTTATGTACCTCGCAAAACTCTCTCTCAAAATTGATGAAGAACAAAGATACTTTCATGACAAAGAACACCAGAGGAAACTCATGAATACTGCTAACACCCCAAACTGTAAAAGGTAAAAATGTAACAAGATAACAAGGACTACAATTCCATGAACCCCAACAGAAGGAACCCACCAAGCAAGGCAAACAATTAAACAGAGGGAGGGGAAAAACGGGAGAGCCAATAACGGGAAAATAACCTGACAAGGATAAATCAATACATATCTATTATAACTGTCAATGTTAATAGTCTCAATTAACTAATCAAAAGAAACATTGGCAGAATGGATCAAGAAGCAAGATCCAACAATATGCTGCACACAGGAAACACATTTAATTCAAAAAGAAATTCATAGAGTGAGAGTCCAAGGTTGGAAAACAATACTCCATGTGACAAGAACCTATAAAAAATCAAGGGTAGCTATTCTATTTGCAGGCAGAGTGGATTTCAAGTCAAGACTGATTAAGAGAGAAAAAGAAGGTCACTACTTCCTTATAAAGGGCATAATCCTATAGGAAGAAATAATCGTAAACACATATGCAATAATACCAGCACACCAAACTATATAAAATTATATTAATGGACATCAAACATCAAAGAAGCACAAACACAATTGTAATGGGGGACTCACTACCCCATTGTCACAAATAGATGAACTAGACAAAAACTCAACAAGGAAATATTGGAACTGAACCAAACTTTTGAACAAATGGACCTAGTAGAGATCTACAGAGTGTTGCACCCCATAACATCAGAATTCTTCACATTCTTCTCAGCTGCACATGGGACATTTGCCAAAATAGACCACATACTTGCTCATAGAACATGCTTAAGTGAATTCATATTACTTGAAATGAAATTATTCCATGCATAGTATCAAACCACAGTGCAAGGAAATTGGAAATCAATGGCAAAAGAAACCACAAGAACTTCATAAATATATGGAAATTAAATACTGAACAACCAGGGGTCACAGATGAAATCAGAGAAGAAACTAGACAGTTTCTACAATCAAATAATAATGACAATACAAGATACCAGAACTTAAGGGACACAGTGAAAGTAGTCCTCTGAGGGAAATTTATAGCAGTGAATAGCCACAAAGGAAAACAGAGTGAGCTCAAATAAACACCTTAATGTTGAACTTAAAGCTTCTAGAAAAAAAAGAGTAAGTCAAGCCCAAAGCTTGTACAAAGGAGAAAATTACAAAGATCAGAGCAGAAATTAATGTAATTGAAACTAAGAAAACAATACAAAGAATCAATGAATTGTAGAGTTTGTTCTTTGAAGGAAGGAGTAAAATTGGGAAGCCCTGAGCCACCTTATCAGAAAGGAAGGAAAAGACTCACGTCCATCTAATTAGGAGGGAAAAGGGTGAAGTCATAACAGATCCTGCAGAAATCTAGAAGATCTTCTATATCTACCTTGAGAACTTGTATTGTAGTAAGATGGAAAATGCAGAAGAAATGGACAGATTCCTAGATTCGTATGAATTGCCAAAGCTGAATCAAGAAGGTATTAAAATTCTAAATAAACCAAGATCAGTCAGTAAAGTTGGAGATGTAATTAAGAAATTACAGCAGATTTTTTGAGGAAAGGAGCAAAACATAAGGTGAGAAATATTTACCAATACAATGTCTTTATGGCAGACAGAAAAGCTTTGAAAAATATCTTTCTCTGAATTAGGAAAAAATAATGAGGCAATTGCCTCCATTAAAATAAAACCATAAGCAGAAATGTAAGAATTCAAAGAAGATATATAGAAAGAATAGGAAGTGATGACATGCCAGATGAAAGAACTCAGAAGACCAGTCCTAGAAAAATAAAACCATCACAGAAAAGAATAAATTAGAAGAGTAGTGTGAAAGAAAAGATAAAGGTATAGAGAAAAGAAATGAAAAAAACAAGCAATATGAAATGGAAATTGAGTAAAAAGAAAGTTTAGAAACCATATACACCTGTTTTACTTTATATCTAGATGAGTCCCCAAAGCTTCACATGCCCATAGGTGGGGTTTTTGGGAGGGGACTGGGTCATGGTTGTATGGTACTAGATTATTTTTCTGGTAGATTTAGAACTGGGTGTGATGTGAGGGAAGTAAAGCCTGAAGGAAAGAGGTGGGTCACTATGGGTTTGGCCTAGAAGGGTATTATCAATCCCTGCTCCTCCCTTAATCATTGCTGCTTCCTGTGGCCATGCCATGGGCTCTTTCTCCTCTCCCATGAGATGCTAATGCCACCCTGCCTTGGTACCATCTGTGAGTGTCTTGGTTACTTTTCTCTTGTTGCTGAGACAAAATACCCAACACCCAAAATGAAGGAAGGAAAGGTTTATTTAGCTTACAGTTTGTGGAAGTTTCAGTCCATACTTGGCTGGCCCAAAGACAGAGTGGCACATGGCAGAGGGCATGCTCTCTGCCACTCTGTCCTGCCTTGGAGCCAACCAACTATGGATTGAAATGTGGGCCAAAATAAACCTTTTCTTTATAAAAAATAAAATAAAATAAAATTTATAATTGGTGTCCTCAAGGAAAAGATGCAAAATAATGGAACAAGCAAATGTTTAAAGATATAACTGAATAAAACTTTCCTTAACTTTAAAAAAAGTATATATCTTTATTGAATAGAGGTAATACATGTGAAATACATTTTACCTAGTACAGCTGGTGACTACAGGGTAAAAATTATAATCCTTTAGAGAGATTGGAAATAATCAAATCACTTAATAAAGGAAAAATATAAAACTGATTTCTGCAGTGTTCATTCCAAGAAGACATTAGAGCAAAATGCAGGATATTCAAAGAGGAAGTAAACACAGAGTCTTTATGTCTATGCAAACTGTCTGTCAAGACAACCAGAATTTTAAACATGAAAAAACCTCAGGTAATATGTTCCAATTAGGCCTTAAGAAAACTACTAAAAGATGAACTTTAAATAAGGACATATATTGGTGAAACTACAGCAAAAGAATTGCCTGAGAACATTGTATCATTAATTAATGATAGTGTTAATAGTGATCATCTTTTTTTGATACTCTGGAATTCATCTATTATGTATCAAGCCCACTATATCCTCAATCTCTTCTTTGAACATTTCGCCTTCTGTAGTAAACTGGCTCTCCCCTGAGGACACCGGTTCAGCTGCAGCAGTCAGTACCAGTGAGAAGGGGCTGCTTTTCTCTCCCTCAGTTTCTGTATATCTAGGCCTCTATACCCAGCCCTTATTTACTTGCAGACTTTTCTCACTCCTCTCTCTAAAATTCCACAGCTTTAAATCTCACATTACCAGATTAAGTCTTGCTCTCATCTATTAACACCTTGGCCAGTCTTTCTGATTTCTCAGGATTAGCTCTGATCTCTCTTTAGTCTTAATTCTTGGTCTTTTTTATAAATTGTAGGTAGTCCTTCCAACACTATAGTCTCTCAGGTTTTCTTAACCTCTTCTTCACTCAAATGACCTGGTCCAAAGTTGTACCTCAATCATAGCCAGTCAGATTCTAGACAGTCAGACTATCACTAACTTCATTCTTAGTTTTATCATTCTATTTTCTGAAAATTCACTTCCTATATTTCCAGATTAGTTCATCTAATGTCACAAAAATCCTTTGCACCCTCGTCAAGATGAAAATGTCATACATACAAAGTTGTTAATTACAGCACTGTTCTCCACAGAAGACTATTGGAAACAAACAAATGTAGTCTTTAAAGGCCTGGTTTTAGAAACTATGTAAGGAGAGGAACAGTTACTGGAACTATGAAACAGAGCTGTGATTGGAGAGGGCTGCCTGACAGGAGATGTTGACTTCCAACAGGGGACTCAGGGAAGGAGGAATCAGAAATAAAGACCCTACCCCACTCTCTTCTGTTTTCTGCCAGTGACTATGAAATTGAATAATAATTGTATAATTCCCTTTTTAAAACCCCCTTGAGAAGCTATCAGTATTAAATGGTTTCTATTATTGGGCAGGGTACAAGATCACAATACTAGAACCGTCTGAGAATTTGCATCAACCCTGCCCAAGGAAACAGATCCAACTCTGGATCCTTGAAGATTCTCAAAGGTAGTGATAGGGCCCACCGAACTGTTTTCAAAATTTTAGAAAACACATGAGCCAGAAATTGTACATATTCCTTCAATATGCTATATAAGCAGACTGACACATTGCATTCTCTAGCTTTGAGTTGGTATGGTATAAACTTGTGCTGATCAGAAGTATGATAATTGTTTTTATACAACTTTGGTTAATGAAGGAGCAGAATTTTAACCATCAAACAGCCCTAAACGAATATTCCAAGATTTCAAGAATAGGAAAGTCCTAGGCCTACCTCAATTTTAGATGGTCCCTGACTCTAGGAGGTACAGTTTACAGTTTGTAAAATTGCTTTACCACTAAAAATCACAAAACATATCCCAATATTAGGATATCATAACTAAAAGATGAATGTTATAATCTGATTATGTGGTATATTGACTAAGTCTCAGTGGTCAGATCTGATTTTTTTTAGGACATAGGAAGCTTTCTTTGGTTTACTCAACATTAGTGGGGCTAGCTTACATTACTAGTTTTGCCTTTTCTATTTTTTCTGAACATTTTTAATTGGTTTCATGCACTATTTGATTTTAAACTACATTCCTAATCTTCTCTGAAGAAAAAAACAGAAGTGCACTAGGATAAAGAATATTTTATATTTGTAATACAATTATTCTCTGAGGTGAGTTGACTTTTAAAATAAAGTAAGGGAATTTCTTAAAGTGAGGAAAATTTGCAGATGTCTGAAATCTTAGTTAACTGTGTCAGGGCAAACGGGCGAGGGTAGCAGAGTTTATCTCAGAGGTTTAGCAGGGTGTTGGAGACTGAGCGGGAATTGCTGCCTAGGAACTAAGAAAAGCAAATGGAGTTCCCATCGCTCCCCATAAGTGATCATTAAGTTCAAAACTGTCAAGATGTCATGGCACTAAGGAAAAGAAAACATAAGATGAAACTATTTCCTCCAAAATGTGCCTGAAACCTGAGGCTTTTGATGTAGAAAACATGTAAAATTTCTCATGTAGAGGTGTTTTTCTTATCAATGAACACTTGTCAGGGAAAGCGGGTCATTTGTCTCACCTCTTGACACTACTATGAAACACCACGCTACTGTGGAGCGGAAAAACTGACTTCCTGAGTGGCTGCTGAGGGAGTTAACTTCTGGTGAAACAACCAATGAGAAATGAAAGGCAGTAGGAATGTGAGGAGAAAAGCCCCCTCCCCTCTGTGCCGAGGTGGACTCGTCCCAAGTAGGGCCTTTGTGAAGGTTTTCGTGGGGAGTCCTGAATGCAAGTCAACATATCTGCCCAACAGCATCTGTTGTGTCTTTGCCAGGCTCATTGTGAAAGAGCCAGAGCGGTTACACAGCACATCACACTGCTTTGCATTTTTCTTGCCTCGCTTCCATTTTTGTAACTTACCTTCTTCAGCCTCACTTGCACTTCCCACATAAAGTAGCACACAGCAATCCTTGCCTGTGGTTCTCCAGCACAGCGGGCCCAGACCAAGACCAAAAGATATTGAGGCTTCCTGGAAAATGTTGATAAATGTGTGTACACATGCATATATCTAAGACCTTATTTCTAAATACAAAAAATGGGAAGATACCAAAAGAAACAAGTGAGGATACCCAACCAATCTTAACAGTGATCTGCCTCTGCTGCTTGCATTTTTAATGAACACATTTTGCATTTGTATATGTAAGTAAACAATTATTATAAAATTATGCCCTATAATAAACCTAGTATGTTTCCCTGCCTTACTCCTTTGCAGGCTTTAGTGTATCATTAAATCATTGTATTTCTCAGGCAAAATCAACCTAAAATATTCCAACATTTTTATCGAGATGTGACAGTTGATTAAGTACCCCACTCACATACTCACACATAGGCACACACACTTCTTGCTGGCAGACCCCAGTTTTGTTTGTATTCACCCTTTTAATGATCCCCCTTTTTCTTTTTGAAATGTGAAAGATAAACCAAAAGACGTACAGAGAAGCAGAACCAGAACAGTAATTTCATCACATCAGTGATTAGACAACCATGGGTATGCCTATCTCCAATTCTTTGATTTGTAAGATAATAAATATGCTTACATTTTAAATCAGGTATTCCATTAACCACTCTCAAAAGCATCATGGCAATACATACTCATACACATAATATATACATACATGCATATTACATATATCTGGTGTCACCTATCTCACCAGAAACTAAGAGCTAATATTTGTCTTATCTCCACACACTCATCTCTCACATCTGGATATAGGCAGAACTCAACCAACATTTCCTCAGTTGAACTGATGAGTCCATTCATTTATTAAGTGGTTAAGTAATAACATAAAAGGGATGGCACACAAAATCCCATCCAAAAAGCTTAAGGTGATGGGTGAAGTTAACATAATCTCCAAACTATACTATCTAAATCATTATCATGTTACAGCACTCAAAGGACAGCAACGAACTTTGGTGAGAATTGAAAGATGCTTCTGCTACCATTTTTGGGGGGGTATAATTAATTAATGCAACTGTAAAAATAATTCTATTTTTGGTGAGGCGATCCTAGTGTTTGAAGACTACAGACAAGATATTAAAACTTGTCAACAGAACTTGACAAGTCACCAGTAAAGAGCTGAGGTTAGTGGTGAAAGTAACAATTGCCCCAAGTTCAGGCCACTATTATGCGGCCTACTTCAATTGCTGTATCCTAATCGGTCTAATTCTCTCCTTAAATAGCTGCAGAACTGCAGTAACAAAACTTAGCCAACTTTAAATTATAGACATGAATGAGGACAAGAGTTGACATTGGCAAACAATACATATTTATGTAATATTTATGTGGTACTATGTGCCAGGAAGTGTTCTAAGTGCTGGGCATGCAGCAGCGAAGTAAAGGGCCAAAAATCTTTAGCCACATGGAGTTTATTTTCCAAAATTGAGGGGAAGTGGGTTGGGTGATGTTGTGGTCGACACATGAGTCAACTTGAGTCTAGAAGCTTACCTAAGTAACTCAGCAGTTCTACATTCTGAAATGGGGCAGAAAGGACGTGCCCTTACCACTCTAGGATGTTGTTCATTGTGTCAACTTGAGAAGTTTAAAGGTCAACTAAGTGAGTGAGGCCAGGCTCCTTACTTTGTAAATATGGGCAGTTTATAGAAGAGGAGGGCAAGGAAGGAGATGGTGTGGGCGTGGGCGGATGGCCCATATACAGTATAAGGGAGGAGAAAAGACTTGCTTCCTCCGTTTTGCCCTTGCTGCTTGCTGTCTTCTGCTGCTTTGGACTGTTGCTCCTGTGCCCTGCCACCCTGCCTTGGAGCCAGCTGATTATGGACTGTGAGCTAAATAAACCTTTCCTGCTTTTTTTTTAACCTTTCCTGCTCTAATTTTGGGTGTCAGGTATTTCATCCCAGCCACAAGAGAAAAGTAACTAAGACAGATAAGCTATGAAAATACCAGAAATTCATTTCAGCCCTAAACATCCTAGCAAGGCCAGCTCTGAAAAAAAATATCAAACCAAGAGTTCTATCATTTCCTACACAGTCACACTCTAGCCCACTCTGCAGCATTTTCAGCAGGGTCCCCCCATCCCCTCCCCAAATGACTTACTCTGTGCTATGTGTGGTCAACTGAATTTCGGCTCCTGGGGTAGTGCTCACTAATGTGTTTTGCTCTAAAAAGCTCTCTGTGATTCCAGTGACCAGCCAGCCGGCTTTAGTCCTCTCCTCCCTATAACCCAGCAGCAGCGTTTAGCCAGTGTGCATCATCTACCCCAGGTCTTGCTCACTACATGCCAAGGTGATACTGTTAGCTCAAGCTACAGTAACTTTATTGCAATAACTTCGTAATACTAACGGTGAGATATTTGCAGAATGCTTTTTATTTACAGAGCATTTTCACAGATCATAACCATTTTATTCACACTATAAGCCCATGAGATAGGCAGAATAAGTTTTATTTCCCTCTTTTTAGTACTGAAGGCACTAAATGTTAAATGCCTTTACCCAGGTGGCCCTGTAAGGAAGAGAACTGCCAGCATGAGAATCCTTCTGATTTCTTGAGTGTCATTTGCCCTGTACTTCACCATTCTCTCCAGACAGAATTTTAATTATTTTGAGAATATTTAATTGTAGTAACTAATGGTGGAAATTCTGGGCTCCAAACTTTGCACTTGTGGAAAAGATAGCCTGGGGTGAGCATGTCCTGTGCATCTTAAATCAACTAGATAATTTTTTTTTTCCAACTTCAGGTAGAGCCAATGTTGTTGAAATCAGTATCAGGTAATAGATATATGGCTGATTAGACCAAGAAATACAACCCCAGGGCCTGTGTTTATTGGCAGCTGCGGTACTTTCTGTACATTCCAATGCCACAGCCACCTCCTTCTTTCTACACACCGACTGCCTCCACCCTACCGCTCTCCAGTCACCCCTCCACTCAGCAGTCAGCATCCTGAGCCCACCCTTCACCCTTCCCACCCCCATCCCATATCTGATATTGCTGGAGTGATATACAACTTACTGTCTCAGGGCAAGTGTTAGTCCTGAGTAAAATGTGACTCTATTACCACCAAAGTCAGAGATGAATTTTATTCTTTAAAAAAAATACTTGATTGAATTATAGCTTGTTTTCCTTTCTAGATGTGTTCTTGGTAGAGGTCCCAGCACATGCTAGTGCATCTTACTTCTAACAATACAAACAAAAGAGGCCCTAAAAAGTTGCATGTTACATAAATGAAATTTCAAATGCATGGGAAAGCCGGCTAAGTAAGGAACTGGCATAAATTAAGGAAATGTTAAATCTTTAGAAAAATATCTTCCTAGCTCTTATGTAAGGTTGTAAGTTGAAATTTCTTGTTATACTTCCCTAACGTATGGCAGTATGTATTGGCCAGCACTCCATGTTCTGTCAATCTCACAGAAGCCCTGTGGTGCAGTATAACACGGTGCACACCCAAGCGGAAGCTGCCCGATTAAGGTATACCAAAAATGCCCAGACTAGCAAAAAAATCTCTATTCATATCAAGTTTGCTTTGTTTGTTAATACTGTAAAATAACATTTGCTTACGGTGAAAAACTTTGAAAAGTATAAAAAAGTAAGAAGCAGAAAAATAATCACCGCCATCATAACCTCCCCCAAAACCATCAGCAGCATTGTAGTATATTTATATACTATTGATTCCAAATTGTTGTACTTGTTTAACTGTTTTATACTTAGTTGTGATGACACTTTAAATAAAGTGCATCCTGCTTTTTATTTGCATGTATTTCCCTATGCCATTAGAAACTACTTATCAGCATAATTTTAAATAACTGATAATTTTAAATAATCATTTGTGGGAAAGATTTTGTTTCCTTATATTCTTAGTTTGGGAAATTTGTTGGGAAAATTTAAAGTGTTTCTAACTTACTATTATTGTAAATAATGTCACAATAAAGAGTTTATACTAAAAGCTTTTTCTGTGGTTAATGTTTCTTGAATCCAGATTTCAGAAAATTCTCTTAAAATATGTGAACATATTTAAGGTACTTGTTATATATTAAAAGTGGCCTTCCAACAGGCTTTTAATCCAGTTTATATAACATCAACAATGAACATGTCCCTTACCAGAACCATTTTCATATAAGAAACATAGGTTTTTTGTTTTGCATTTCTTTATTTCTGAAAAGACTTTGTTCTTCTCTATGTACTGGTATTCCACAAATAGTACTATTATACATATTGTTTGCTCCTATCTTTTATATACAGGAATTTTTACTAAAAGTACAAATTATAAATATTTGAAGATACTTTAGAGTTCTCTATGTTTAAACTTAGTTTAAAACTAAGAATTATATGGGTTATAGAATAACAGTGAGACACAATTTTCTATAGTGAGAGCTTCAAGCATAAGTATATAAGCAACCAAGTAGTGGCATTCAGTGAGATCCTTAATTTCCATCCTCTTGGGGAGCTGACAAGACTTGAAGCCTTGGAAGTAGCTAAGATAGGTGTCTCAGTCAAACACAGTGTGCATCATATTCTGTCCTCATGGTCTGAGTTTCCTCCTTGCCCTCCTCTGTGCTTTGATGTTTAATTATTTCATGCCTTGGTGTTGAAGAACTTGAACAGATTTGCACATAAGATAACAGAGGTTCACTGAGACATGTGGCTTGTTCGAGGTCATGTAGATAGTAAAAGAGTTGAACCATTTCTGATTCAAAAACCTTATCTCTCTTCCATTACTATGCTTTTACCGGAAGTCAGAGATTTAAAAGCATTCAAGAAAAGGAGGAAGGAAGGACTCGAGAGCTTATTAAAATAGCAGCCATACTGCTCTCCACAGTGGTTGCACCAGTCTGCATTCCCACCAGCAGTGTAATAGGGTCCCTATTTCTCCACAGCCTCACCAGCATTTGTTATTGGATGATTTTTTCATATTGGCCAGTCTTACTGGGGTGAGATGAAATCTCGATGTTGTTTTTATTTGCATTTCTCAAATGACTAAGGATGTGGAACATTTTCTCATATATTTATTTGCCATTTGTATTTCTTTATCTGAGAAGTATGTATTCATCTCAGATGCCCATTTCAGGATTGGGTCTTTGAATTTGGACAGGCACATGTTTTTTAATTCTTTGTATGTTCTAGATAGCAGTCCTTTGTCTGAGGGACAGTCAGCTAGGATTTTTTCCCAATTTGTGGGTTTTCTTTTTACTTTGCTGGTGATTTCTTTAGATGTACAAAAACTTTTCAGTAGGATGAGGTCCCAATTATTGATTCTTTGAAGTGTTTCCCTTGCAGTTTCATTTTTGTTCAT
>PVLD010007918.1:39128-88044 GCA_004027595.1 Dinomys branickii | reverse complement strand
AAATGGGCATCTGAGATGAATACACACTTCTCAGATAAAGAAATACAAATGGCAAATAAATATATGAGAAAATGTTCCACATCCTTAGTCATTCGAGAAATGCAAATAAAAACAACATCGAGATTTCATCTCACCCCAGTAAGACTGGCCAGTATGAAAAAGTCATCCAATAACAAATGCTGGCGAGGCTGTGGAGAAACAGGGACTCTATTACACTGCTGATGGGAATGCAGACTGGTGCAACCACTGTGGAGAGCCGTTTGGAGATTTCTCAGCAAACTAGGTCTAGAGGTTCCATTCAAACCAGCTATTCCCCTTCTGGGTATTTTCCCAGAAGATCTGAAAACATCATATCACTCTGATATATGTGCACCCATGTTTATAGCAGCACAATTTGTAATAGCTCAAATGTGGAAGCAACCCAAGTGTCCATGCACAGAAGACTGGATTAAAAAATTGTGGCTTTTTTTTTTTTTTTTTTTTTCGCGCTGCTGGGGATCCAACTCAGGACCCTGTGCTTGCTAGGCAAGCGCTTATTCCACTGAGCTATATCCCCAGCCCCGGCATTTTTATATAATGGAATACTATTCAGCTATAAAGAAAGACAGTTTTGGGGACTTTGTAGGCAAGTGGTCAAAACTGGAGTCCATACTCACAAGTGAAATAAATCAGCAGTACATGTGCAGTCAATGTATTGTATCACTGGTGTAAGAACCTGAGGGTGGGAATATAAACTAAGAGACATGAAGGAAATCTGTTCAAAAACAAAGATCAGATGGGACGAGGGAAAGGAGAAAAGAAAGAGACAAAAATGTATGTATGTATATATGAATATACATATATGCAGTAGGGCTAACATAGTTCTACTATTGTAGTATATCACTTAATGCTAAGGAATAATTGATGACGGGTTATTTGATCAATCTTGTATGTCTGTATGTGTTATCCTGAACACACACTTCGAAGATATCAATATGCAAAGCAGCAACTATTGGTGGGTTTTTTTGTTCATTTGTTTTGTTTTTGTTTTCGTTTTGTTTTTTTTTTGTCTTTGGTTTTTTGTTTTTCTGTTGTTGAGAGGATTAATTGTCTGACCAATTTTGCATGTCTGTATCTGTGTTCATATATATACACTTCGAAGATATCAATAGGTAAAGCAGAAACCACTGTTGAGTCCATGTCACCTTGTCTGTAAATCAGTTTTGATTGTACTATTTTTATGCTAATTTGTGTGTTTGTTAATATGTTTTTGTGCTTTTATTAAAAAATAATTTTTGAAAGGTACATGTATATATATATATTTTTTCTTTTTTTTTTTTTTCAAAATTAAAGGAAAGTTTTATTTAGCTCACAGTTTGTAGAGGTTTCAGTTCATAATTGGCTGGCTCCAAGGCAGGGTGGTTTCCCAGAGGAAAGCTATTCGTGGTGGCCAGAAGACAGCAAAAGCAGGAAGGTGGAAAGTCTATCTATTGCTGTTGCTTGGGGTACCTCTCAAATCTTTTTGTGTGCCAGGTTTCCAGCATGCCCTGTATTTTGCCTTGAAATTTATTTGTTGAAGAAACTGGATGATCTATCCAACAAATCCCACTGTCTGGATTTTGCTGATGGCTTTTGTACGATTTTTAACATCTTCCTCTGTTCTTTGTATATACGTGAAACAGGTGGTTAGAGCTACAGTTAAGCATGGGTTTAGGGTAGGAAGACCTCATAACTGGTGTGTACACTTCTACCAGGAGACACAAAAGCTCAGTCCTCTCTTGTTGTGGTGTGAATAACACTGTTGATTATTATCTCACGGTGTGGATTCATTAGTGGTTGCAAGTGCTGATACTGTAGCTGCATCACCGCTTCTCATGGCTTAGCCAGCGCCCTGAAAGGAAAACTCTTGTCAACATTTAGTTCCCCTGAAAGGCAGTTTGTGTAGGGAAGGCACGATAAATGCGGGAATGCTGGGATCTTTCCTTTACTGACAGTTTTTAAAGAATGTCAACACCAAAGCTTTCAGAGGCGGTAGTGCTTCTTTCCCATCTAGTTTTTTCTTTCTCTACTTTCTCCTCTTCCCTGCCCAGCCTCTCTGTCTCTCTGTCTTTCTGTCTGTCTGTCTCTCTCCTTCCCTCTCTCCCAACTTCATAGCGCTCTGGAGAAAGACTTGCAGAGTCATTCACACTAAAGTGAAAATGACTAGAAAAATATTTTACAGTGTGACTACTCCAGAGGTATTTTCTGTTTAACAGCAGTGGCTTAAATTAGACAAATGAAGAAAAGCATTTACATGCATTTACTGTTATGTACCAGCTGCTGTGGTAAATGATCTACATTTTTTCTCACATAATGCCCACAACAGCCCAGTGAATAAGGTGTCCTGTTATTCCCATTTCACGGATGTGGAAAACAAGTCTCAGATTGTTTCAGTGACTTGCCAACTGAAACGTAACAGAGGTGAAAATAAAACCTGAGGTTGTCTGGCTTCAAAGTCAGACACCCAAATTCTGGCAGCACATCCTGTTGTATCTTTTTCACATACTTTCACGACTCTTGCACAAGGAGAAAAGCGTTGAGGAGCTCCCCAACTTGAAATCATCCAAACAGAGACCTAATTATATGTCTCTGTGCAAGCTGTCCTCCTGCCTCAGCCTCCCAGCGAGGGTTACAGCCATGCACCTTCATGCCTAGCTATTACTTATGTAATGATGCTGGGGATTGAATCTGGGGTTCCCACATGTGAGGTAGCACTCTACCACTGAGCCATACCCGCAGCCTGGCTTGATTTTAATCCTAGAATTGGCGAACATTTTATTGCATAAAATACAGTAACCGTTCTGCTGTGCTGAGCAGAAGAGGCTGGTTTTATAGATATAGAAGGCTGAGAGAAGCAGAAAGGGAAGAACAAAAACCCAGATTCTTGGTTCCAAGGCTCTTCTTGTCAGTCAGAGATGGGGAGAGAGAGAAATTGGTAAATAACTGACTAATATAGGGTTTTTTTCTGTAAGGACTGAAGCAGAAGGATCTTCGTTATCATGTCAAACAAAGTTGGCCTGTTTGGGAAATTTGGCGATTGCCACTCTAAGCCTGTTTCTCTGAAGGTCAGATCAACAGCTTAGTTTCAGTTTGGCAATGTGGGACTCACACATTAGTGTTGCTTTTGATTCTTTTAAGGTGAAAAGATGTTTAGAATTAGCCGGCTGGACTCAGTTTAGGTAATCCCAAGTTTGTTCTGAAAGCATCATACTCAGGAGCGAATTGAACATACGCCTTCTTCATGCCATGAGGTCTGACCAGGGGATTGATCCTGGTGGCGTCAGCGTCACAGAGCACCTCACAGCCTGGTGGATCCGCTGCTTGTTAGTCTGGGTGGCCGGTGTACGCAAGGTGCTGTCTTCTGTCCTCTCACGGCAGGTTTATCAGTCGCAGGAACTTGAGGCAGTGGTTAAACATTTTTCTCTTGGGGGTGCTTTTCTAATAGAATGTGCGCTGTCTGTAGAGCTGCCGGGTGAGTTTGGGGTCCCCAGAAGATGGGTGACCTGTGGATATTTCTCTTCCTCCTCTTTTTCTTCTTTTCTCTTTCTCATTCTTTGTGTGAGTATTGTATGCCTGTGGGTAAGGGAGAATTGCGGTAGGACTGAAAGCCTCGTGGACATTTTTCCAGAGTTGGACAGCAAATGCTCCTGAAGGCCTAGAAACATGGATCTGTCATGTAAGGGCTGGCGGCATTAGGGTTGGCCACTAGCTTGGGAGACAGATTAAGGAGTGGTATAGCATAGGGTGCTAACATCACTTACATCAGAATCTCCTGGGGTAGGGTTGGGAGTTTTTAGAAATGCAGATTAAAACCACACACCTCAGCTGGGCACAGTGGCCCTGCCTACAATTGCAGCACTTGGGAGGATGAGGCAGGAGGACCATGAGTTAAGCTGAACCTGAGCAATTTAGTGACTTAAGGAGACCCTGTCTCAAAAAATTTAAAAAGGGATGGAGATGTAAAGACCGTGAAAAGGCCCTGAGTTCCATTCCCAGTACCACAAAACAGGCAAAACCCACAGACCTAGTGCACCAGCACCATGCTAGGGAACCTGTAGATGTGGTCTGGATATGGGAGCTTAATAAACTCAGGGGTGGCCAAGGTTAACATGGCCTCACGGGCGCTCAGTTACATCGCCACTTCCCTTGGGATGGTTTTAGCTTCTGGCCCGCCTACTTTCTGTTTCACAGCAGTGTGCACAGTGAGACTTCTCGACTCACACGTCTAACTCAGAATTCCTCATGCGCCTCCCCTGGCCCAGGAAATTCCTTTCCTCTTTCGTAGATGTTGCCTTTACTTTCTGCCTGAGGAAAAGCATCATTTGTCCTCACCTGGGTATAGACTTTAATACGCCAGCTATTAGCTTAGCTCACATTACTGTCTCTCTGGTGTTGTCTCTCTGTGTTTTTGTCTGAAACCTTTTTCTTCCACCTTCATCTCCTCCACCCCCGCTGGAATGCTTCCTGTCCTTGAAGAGCAAATTTTCATCTACCAGAGGCTTTTCCCTCCTGTGAATTCTCAAAGCAGCTATGCCATCCTGTTTAGCACTTCACTGTGTTAAAAGAAACTGTGTAAAAGTGTTGCTTGTCTACATCTTGCCCGCCCCCTGCCCCTGCCCACCTGTGTGTATTTCTCCTGCCGGAAAATCCTGTGCACACAGAGCAGTCCCTCCAGGATCCAGCAGAGGGCAGTAGCGGGCCCACGGCCCTCACTCCTCCTCCCTGACCAGGAAAGCACAAATTCGCCTTTGTTGGGTCTTGAGCTTCAGAGATGTGTTACAACCCTTCCTCACCTCTGTTCTGCTTTTCACACTACCTTTGAGCGTCCCCTCTTTCCTGGGCCCAGTCCCCTCTCTTCTCTTCTGCAATGCCTAATACAAAACCAGAGATCATTTCCCTTTCCCAGTGGAATGAGTCTCCTGTCTATTTTAAATTGAAGCTGGCCTGGAGTCATCAGTTTTGCAATTTTATCCACGACTGCTACTGCTTCTCTCTCGGCACGCACGGACACTGACATTGGTGGTGGGGAATTCCAGCCTGTGGCCTTCGGAGAAGGAGAACGACCTGTAAGGGTGCTGTGACTCACTCAAGGGGCAGTGAGCCTGAAGACTTCCTGGCCTGAAGGGAGCTGAAAACCCCCACAGGCTGCCTTCCTTGAATTACTAGTGATGGAAGGGCTGGTAGCTGTGAACTGTAAAGCTGGGCACGTACTGTGGGAACCGTTCACCTGTCAGTTCTATTCCCAGGGGGGTCTTTTCTCCTACGTCTCTTACCTCAAATCCTCAAAATTTGTGGGGCTCACAGCAAGATAAAAAAGCAGCTTCCTGTATCTAAAAATTATTAAGAATTTAAAATTGGTGACCAGGTCCATGGCTCTGTGGGCAGAGCACGCTCATGAAGTGGCCTTGCTCCAAAGCAGCTCTTCTTTGTCCTAGACCAAAGAGTTCGTGCCAGGGCTTCTCACAATTTGTTTTTTTCTCTGTACTTCGAAACCAGGATCTGGAGGGTGAGAGAGATACCCAGGAAGCGAGTGAGATTTTATTCAACAGATGGGTGACACACAGTTTTAGGAGCTGAGATTCCGAAGTAAAGAAAACAAAGTCCTTTCCCTCACGCAGCTTGGGCTTCACTTGGGCAAGACAATAAACAAACGAACAGGCAAAGACCCACTTACAGTATGACAGCGAGAGCGCTTGGGAGGAGAGGAAAGCAGGGCAGGCGGGATAGGGTCACAGCATGGGGTAGGGGGCCTTGGGGTTTCATGAGAAGCACTTAGAAAAGGCCTCACCCATACAGTGTCATCTCAGCAAAGGCCTGGAGAGAACTGGTATTTGGGGAAGGCGTGTCCAGGTGGGGAGCAGCAAACACAGAAGCCCTGAGGCTTCTCAAGCTGAAGAAGCTCAAGGAGGCTGGTGCGGCTGCTGTGGTGACCAGGTGCTGAGGGAGGGCCAGGTCTCACATGACTAGGAGGACTTTACTCTAGATGAAGGTTTAGAGCAGGGACTTAACTTGAGCTCTAAAGTATTCCCTCTGCACCACAGTGAGGAGAGTTTGTGGAGGCTCGTGAACGGCAGCTGGTGACCAGTAAAGAGGCTCTGGCATAACTAATGCACCCCCAGTGGAAGACAGAAGTGCCCAGGCTGTAGAGGACTTGCAAGCTTCAGGAGAGCCAGGGCATAGGCTGGTCTCATGCACCAGACACATGCTGTGGGACTTGCTTACTCATGTAATGGGTCAGTCAGTAAATACAAAGACAAAACAATAAGCTTCCCTGTAACAGACTTGCAAGATAGAACGTTAAAAGAATAGAGGCAGAATATCTTGCCAGTGTTTTATAGTGTTCATTCTCACTTTGATTTTATTAAATCTGTTAAAGATCAGTTCATAGGAAGTAAGTTATGTATCTGAAAGACCTCTGAGCCTGAATAGGATTAAAAATGGCCCCTCAGGCTGTATTTTAGTATGTGGTCGACAGGTGGCGCTGCATCTCGTCAGGGGGTTCATGCTCCGTTGGAACTGAGGAAGCGAACCTGTACATTGAGGGTTAAATGCAGTTTTAACTGGAGTGCGTGGTTGGTCTGTTGAAAACTAAATTAGTTTCTCCAACGATTTGGTAGCGCTCTCTTAGGGTTACAGTATATGTATGACACTAAAATTTGCTTGTTTATTTATTTTTTTTCATTTTAAAGATAAAAAATGGAGATATGTAAGTCAAAATAACACAAAAACAATAAAGGAAATACAAAATTATAGAGAAGATAGTAGGGAATTAGCACTGGATGCTGTATTACATAATGTTATCTTCGCATTTGGCACTAACATTTGAAAGTGAAACATTTAGATACTATTTAAGTGATAGAAAATATGTCTCAGTATTGGATACAGAGCAGGACCACCTGCTGCAGAGGCCCTCAATGCTTGATGACACTTTATTCCTTCCTTCATGCGATTCTGGTACATGCACGACTGCATGCACCGATCTGTCTGTCTGTCTGTCTATCATCTGTCTATCTGCTGTTTGCGAAGGAAACCGCCTAAGGTATCGCTAGACTTACAGGCAGGAGCCAGGCAGTGAGAGAGGCATGTGAGGAGGAAATATGAAGCAGGGGGCTGCAGGAGGCTGAAAGGTATTGTGGGCAATTCTGCGAACACTTGCTAGGCGGGACGTGGCTTCTGACTGGGGGCCTCATTTCCTAGAAAGCTCCTGAAACAGTGTCATAGCACTTTGTACAAGGCTGGAATCCCACAGGGGCTGGTTCTTTCTTGCCCAGTGTCCAACTTCTGCTTTGCAATGAATTCTTACAGATTGGGTTCAGCCATCGTTAGGCGGGAAGAAGTGGAAGATCCAAGAGTGGGTGGTGGAGCGGTGGATTTCCTCCCACTGAGGCTGAGGAGACCCTGCCTTTAAGATGCCTTGTGTCCCCCAAGGGCTCCTGGGTGGGATTTGAAGTTGTGGGCTTTGGAGAGTGACACTTTCTTTCTCAGTGTTCATGGTACATGTCTCCTGAAATGCAAGGCCTCAGCGACCGCCCCTGCCGTTTGGCCTGTGATAGAACACTGCCGAGATACATTGCTGTAAATTGTTTTCTCTCCCAGCAGCATCTCTGGCTCCCGAGTCGGTAGCTGCAGAGAGTGTAGTCAGCTGCTGTCACTCCACCCGGTCAGCCAGCATCGCTCCCACCTCACAGGGACCAGAGACCATGTCACAGGCCAGCCTGCTCTAACTGGCAGCCAAACTGTCCTCACCCGCGCTGGGTCTGCGGGCCTCTCATCAGACCTCCCACTGTGCCATCGTCAATATTTGCCCACTGAGCAGGTGCACGGTGTGTGTCTGCGACAGACCAGGCACTGCGCTGAGGCTGGGGAAGCAGCAGGCGCAGGCTCCGCCCTCGACCTTTCCTCAGAGTAAACGCCTTTGTCTGGATTTCCTGGGAGCTTGACTTTCTTGTGACGTCACTGCTATTCTTGGGAACTTGCCTTAAAACCCCCTATGCCTTGGGCTGGAAAGCGGGCCTTTCTATCTTTGTACCTCGCTGCCATTATCCATGTGTTGGCTTTGTGTCACTTGATGGGTGACAGGTTGGCTCAAAGAACTTTGAGGCATCATTTCTCATTTAAAGAATACAGGAGGAGGATACAGCAGCTGTGTCTGTTCCTTTTATCGAGAAGTACGCGTTTTCCCACAGGGTCTCAGCTGAGCTGGCATCTCTGTAGCTGAAGGCAACGCTGGCAAAGGAACATCCAGATGCTTTTGCGTTAGCCATCAAAATCAGCACCGCTGAAGTACATTCTGTCCAGTTGGGTTATGCTCTTTCGTACAGGTTGCCAGACGCGTCACCATCTGGGTCACTCGTCACATCTGCTGACCCCCAGGACCGCCGGTTCTTTCCTGATTGTCTCCCATTATATGTGGCTGCCTTTGATTTCCGAATTGAAGATGCTCGGCCTTAACCTCCACCACCCGCTTCTCCACTCTCCCCGACAACTCCTCATAGTGAGCGCGGAGCTTGCTTCCCCACCCAAATTCGCCTCTCCTCCCACAGTCCCACTGCTGGGCTGATGAGCATCCACCCCACCGTCTCTGTAATTGTGATCCCTGGATTCAGCTTATGCTTCTCTGCTTGCCTCACCTCTGGCATCCAGAACTCCCCAAGTCCTGCTCATCTCACCTCTAGACTAGCTCTTGTCTCCCCTACGTTGCCACAGCTTCATTTCAAGTGCCTGTTTCCTCAGTGTGTTCAACCTTTCCTCCAAACTCTGCCACAATGATAGAATTATGTAATTCAGTGCAGTTGCTCTTCCTTGGTTAACAGTCACGCACGGTTTCTCGTTGCTTTTGTATCAAATAAAAGCGTGACATTCAGGGTCCTTCCTGCCCAGCCTGTCACTCAGCCTGAGTATCTCTGTGCTCTTGCCCTTGTCGTTCTGGTTTCCCCACTAGGTCTCAGGGCTTTGGCGTGTCTGCAGCGCTCTTTCTGCCCTCCATTCTCTCTGCCAGCTCAGACGCAGGCTCTTCCCTGTGGTTCTCCTCGCTTACGCAGGCAGAGTGAGCGGGCTGCCTTCTTGTTCCATTGCACCATTCATGTTGCATCTGTGACACTGTGTGTTTCATACACGCTGATCTCCTGAAAGAGAGGGCTACAGGCCGGCGGTATGGCTCAGGGGCACAGTGTTGGCCTAGCATGTGCAAGGCTCAGAGCTCAATCCCTAGCACAAATCAAACAAAAGAAAATGATCAAGAGAGAAAGAACACCAGTCCCTGTTTAGTGTCACCTCTCTGGTACCTACCACAGCACCTGGCCCATAGTAGGTGCTCAACAGAAGTTCGTCGAGTATATATTTTTGAACTATTGTGGATAGTAATGGAGGAAATTTTCTGAATGTTGTATGTTTGGTACATTCTTAGCATGTGGTAAATATGAATCCTAATAGTTTGGTAAAGAAAACTTCAGAGAACAAATGTTTACCACAGTGTCGAGTTCTTCAGTTTCCAGGATCGGAGGTGGTGTGTGTGTGTGTGTGGTAGATGTTTTTAGAACAAGGCAATGGCTCAGCCCTGTGGGAGCAGATTGCATGAGACAAGCACCCAGAATGGGGGAGACGATGCCAGCCAATCTGTTGGATTTCATCATCTGCTGGTCCTGGGCTGGTAAGATTCTTAATTTATGCCTCTCCTGCTTATATCTTGGGAGGAGCTGCTTATAAGTTTCATCTGCAGGTTTCTTATACAACCTAATATCTAAAAATAATGTTTTAAGAAAGCATATTTTTATTTAGAGTTTTCTAAATGAATTGGTGCATTTTTTTAAAAGCACAGATTCTGATCATTTCTGCTCTATGATGAAATCTACAGGCTTGGGGAACAGCGAAATCTTTTTTATACATTCTTTAGGCAAGCAGGAACTATTTTTTCTTTTAATTTTATACTGCTAAAATTATAGTTATATAATTATGAAAAGGCAGTCTTAAGAGTAGCCCATTTATGACTGAAAGAGAGAGTGGTTACTGTGGACCATAGCAAAAGGCTAGTTATTTTATGTTCTTGACCCTGGAAAAACTGCTTGCTGATTGAGCATAGGTGCCAGCAAATAAAATGTGTAGGTTTGGCAAGCAGTTTATTTACTTACATGACTGTAGGGAAGGGTGTGTATGTGGGTCCACAATTACAACAAAACCTTATGAGTTTAGAAAGCCAATGGGAATGACCAGCAAACTCATGAAAAGCTACCCATCATGGTTAATTAAATCTGTATCCTGTCTTTCTGTGCGAATAGTGTTGTAGACAGCTCTCCTTAACAAATAGATAATATTCGAAACACTTACATCTTAGGTGGTTTAAATATCCTCCCTGGTTGTTATTAATTTTCTTTGCAATGCTCCATTTTCAAACATGCTACAAAGGTAATCTTCAATGAAAGCTGAATTATTTTTATTTTTCAAGCAGTAGCATCTAAAATGATGAGATTTGCTGAAATTTTCCTGTTTTCTAGCCACAGGACTTAATGATAGTTCTTTCCAACAAGTTGGAACAAAGCAGATCAGCCATGTAGATATAATGTCTTCAGAATATCCCTAGAAATCTATCTTACCTTCTGTAACTAAGCTATCTTAGTCACATCTTAACTAAGTTATTGGCAAATGCTAATGAGTTAGAAGGTACTGTTCAGGAATTTTCAAGGCAGATCTTTCATTTTTGAAATGAAGTAATTCTGAGGGGTTTAAGTACATCCTCTCCTCTGCATTCACATATGGCTTTGTGTGAAAAAGAAAGAGACAGTTCTAAATGGGTAACTTGGCAGGAAGGCTCGTGATAGGAGATGATTTTCACTGGAGACAGCAGCGTGAGTGAGGGTAGAAAGCGCAAGCCTGCCCTTGACCGCGGATGTCTGGCCTTCTGGGGCGCTGCAGGAGAAAGGGCAGTGTGCGCTCCCCAATATTGTTCTTCCAAAGGGGTGGCACCAATAGTGAAAACAAAAACCCATTGTTGGCACCATGAACCTCAACTCAAGGAAGAATGCGGCAGGCATCCCTTTCATGTGAAGAATTGACTTCGGATCTGTGTGAGCCATGGCTTAATTCCTGGTAGTTGACCTTCTATTTATTTTTCCTTCCACTTAAAAGATTAAACCTGATTCAGAGATGAGTTGACGACAGAACAAAGACTCAGTAAGTTAGAGGTATAATCTGTTGAGTCACAAAAAAACAAAAGCTTGTGCACACAGGGGAACATCTCGGCTGGGTGGATACAAACCTGCCCCTTAAATGCCAGAGGCTGGGTGGCTTCTTCCTCCTCCTCTCCCGAAGGCTTAGTATCAGATGCTGTGCCCCTTTTCTCTTTGTATTGTTGAGGTTTTATTAGCCTTCTGGGAGGTTAGAAAGGATCCCGAAAGGCACCATGGTCTCCCTTTGCTAAGTCCAGAGCTCAGCCTTAAGCCTCTTCCCCATCTTTCAGTAGTGGCAGACGCTGTGCTCACTCCCTCAGTAGGAAACACCTTCCTCCTTATTCTCAGGCCCCCTGTGTCCCTGGCTTCTCCCCTGCCCCACGGACCGAATCTTCCCTGGAGCCTTCGGCCTCCTTTCTTTCCACCAGCCCATCCAGGGTGCAGCCAGAGAGCTCTGCTGCTTTCCTCCCTCACCCACTCCTTCGGAAATCTCCTCTGGCCCCACGGCTGGCTGTGCTGCTGACTCCTGCACGCCCATGCCCAGCCCACACCTGTCCCCGAACCCCAGAGTCACGGTGCCAACCAGTGATTCCACGTCTCTGACATTTCTGCCTCCAAGTGTTCAAAGCTGGACTCGGTCTTCCCTCCAGTGGGCTTTCCTTGCATTCTTTTGTGTCTTGGGCTAGGAGAATTTAATTTTTTGAAGTGCTCAGGCCAAACTCCAGGACATATTCCTGACTCCAGTCTTTCACTTACCTCCTGCTGTGGAGGACACCTGGGTGACTCTTCTTGAAAGAGTAGCAATTATCTCCATTTTGGCGGAGCCTGATCCTATTTCCATATATTGATATGTACAGAGCTGGCTAGGACTTTTCTTTATCCCTTCAATTGTCTCTAAGCAATGCATATTGGTCCAGCTCGGGTGCCGATGGCAGTCTTTGAAGACACCAGACATGTTTCCCCGGACACCCGTTGTTCCCTTCTGTGAGCCAGGACAAGGCAGGACGTGTGAGCCAATGCTGCATGCTGTCGGGATCAAGCCAGGAGATTACAGGCTCTGACTTCCTGGGGCTCAAAAGATTACACATCAGAGCTGAAGCACTGACCCCAGAACATTAGATACTACTTCAGTTGTGTTCTATAGGTTACTCTTTTTGCATATCCTCTGCATTTGCAGAGGTGATTTCAGGCCTCCTACCCAGCCCAGCTCACAGCACTCACCTCAAGCCACTCTTTCCTTCCTGAATGGATAAAAACCAGATTCAGCCGTGGGTCGAGGCCCTGGTTCTGGATGGCTGTCATCGTGGCTGGACGTAGGACCCCTTGGCTCCCCATAACTAAAATGTGACTTGCTGTCTTCATTCTTGCCATGGGTTGCACTGGAAGTGGTAGATTGGAACTCATTCGCTGGAATTCCAGTAACTTTTCCGTGGGATTACAAATATAACTGCCTGGGCCTAGACGAGGACCGAGAAGGGCTCTCTATAGCCTACATCTTCAAGAAGTCCTCACATCTGTGCTCTCACTACAGCTTCTTAGGGTCTCCATCGCCACCACTTGGGTCTGATTCACCCGCACCTCGCTGCCAGCTGCTCTCCAGGCTTCTGTCTTTGCTCTCTCCTGGCTCGGGTACACCAGGGCGCTTCTCTGCCATAGACCTGCCCTGTCTCCCTCAGGGTAAGGGGCAAAGCACATGTTAAGGCCAAAGACATGACGTGATCCGTTTCCCCTACGCATTTCCTCTCTGACCCCCTCCTTCCGGGAACCCCCCCCATCCCACCCCGCGGCCGAGGTGCTGCTCCTCTAGCGTTCTAGATTTATTTCCACGTTGGGGCCTCAGCGCCTGGTGCTCCCTCCGCCTGGAACGCCTTTCCCTAGGCGTTTGTGTGATCCGTTCCCTCATTCCAAAACCTTTTTCCAGCGTCACTCTCTTGTTTCGCAAGGCCGCTGTGAGGACCTGAGTTCACGCTGCCATCGACCCCTCCCCCTCAGCTCTCCCAGCCCTCTGCCTTGTTCTGTTATTTTTCTGTAACACTTACGACCTAGCAAGACACTATGTACTATGCGTAGTTTTTGCTCTTCAACCAGTTTTAGCCTCGCCCTGCTAGAACGTCATCCTTATCAGGGAGCTCTTGCCTGTTTCATACTCTGGCAGCTAGTATGGTATGTGTCACATGGTGTTGAATGAATGAAAGAAAGATGTCGATGTAGTAGGTGGCTATTCTGGGGTGAGGAGACAGACAGACGGACAGGCAGGCAGGCCGGACAGCAGAGAGGAAAAACGGCAAACCGTTTCTGCTCTTGCAGAGATGAGTTGGTTGGTTTGCATCAACAATACCCACAGGTTTGTTAAAGATACAGTTTCAGGCCTGGCTCCAAACTTACTGAATGAGAAGCTACATGAGGACAAGATTTCTCAGAGCTTCCTGTGTACATTAATGTCTGAGGAACTGACCTGAAACAGCACCGGAAGTATATCAAAGGCTGTACCACACTGGTTAAATTGCAGAGTGCTTTTGGAATGTCACCGCTCAGCCGTCTGACACTTATTTCTTGTTTTGTCAGGCAAACTTTTCCCATAAGTAGCTGCTGGGTCTTGGGCCAATCAGTGCAGATCCTGGGCTTCAGCCTCTGGTCTGTGATGTCCAGGAGCTAGAAACGAATAGCTGCTGAAGAGTAACTGATCTATGTGACGCAGTGCTGTTTATCAGTTCACACTGGCTTTTTTGAATAGGGCTTTAAAAAACACTAAAATTTCCTTTGGAAACTAGATGAGAGTAACAACTTGGAAAAATGTCCACAAGTATCTCTCAGGATGCAAAACCACAGTAGAACTGTAAGGTTATATATTCACTTCTCTCAGACATATCTTGTTCTGTCGTAAGGTCCCCCTGAGGCCGAGTGGTAGCAGGATCCCCCGGCTCTTGTTAGAAGCTGCCTTGTTAAACTGGTAACCTCTTAAGGATTAAAAACCCCAACCCTTATGAAATAGCTATGTTTTGGTAACAAAATGGCTTCATAGGGTATATATCCCACAGAGTAAGGACTGGCCAGGGGTTGATCTAAAATGTAACCAGAGATCACAGTCTACAAGGACTCCCAGAAAATAACCCTTGTCTTACAGCGACTAGAAAAGGTAGTGCTTCCATAAAAAACATTTTCCATGAGCACAGAAAAGATCTTCAACATCTTTCCACCACAGAGAGAGCCGACGTCCAACTCCTCGGCCTCATTATTTTTAAAAAATTTGTTTTCTTTCTGTTCAGTGCACATTTGCAGTACACAACGGTCGCACTCATCACGGGGCGCGGTGCCTGCTCGTGGCACATCTTGATTCTTTTCACTCCCCTCCCCTCCGCTCCCTCCCCCTCTCCTCCCCAGGTCCTCTGCTAGGGAGCGAATTGTAGTCTCCCCTTCAGTGGCAGTCATAACCTACTGATGTGACATTTGGGGACAAGATATATAGGGGATGGCTCAAGTGAAACAAAGCCATGAGGCTCAGCACTTAATGTGATAGATCTGATGTCCTTATAATGAGATGAAGCACTCTAGGATGCTCACCCTCTCCCACGCACACCCACCGAAGTGGCTGCTCAAGGACCCTGCGGGGAGGCGCCCTCTACAGGCTCGGAGGGCAGCTTCTTCCAACCCCAACTCTGGTGGCCTTGGCTTGGATGCCAGCCTCCAGAACTGTGAGAAATAGAGGTCTGCTGCCTAAGCCATCCAGTCTGCGATACTTAGTCATAGGAGCCCAAGCAGATGATAAATATGTCATCTTCCTAGATTTATATGTTCTTCCTGTTCCTGGAGCAGGCTGCTTCTGTGTTTTTGCTCCTGAGTCCCCTTAGGACGCTCTCCTCTCACACACTGACGTCAGGATCTTAGGGTTTTCCTCAGGCTCTGTTCAAATGACGCCCGTTTCAGGGAGAAGTGCTGGTTAATTCTGAGTGCCAACTTGAGTGGATTGGAGGGTAAAGCATGATTCTGGGCTCGTGTGTGAGGGCGTCTGCAGGGAAGATTGGCCCCTGAGTTGGGAAGGGAGCAGGGAAGGGTGTCCCTGAGTAAGGGCAGCACTGTCCAGTAGGTTGAGGGACCAGAGAGAGGGTAAAACAGCACCCCCCCCACCAAAGGGAGAGACTCGTACCTGGGCTCGTCCTTTGGCCGCAGGTGTGTTTGGGCCTCCTATCACCTGTGGACACCAGGCTTCAGGTTTCCTGGCCTTTGAACACTGATGAACTCGCACCTGTGCGGAGCTTTGGGCCTTGGCCTTGCACCGGGGCTGTATGTTGGTTTCTCTCAGGTTCTGAGACCTCCAGCTTCTTAGACTGAGCAGCAGCTCTCACGGCTCTCCATCCTGCAGGTAGCCATTATAGCGCTTTTCAGCCTCTGTGGTCGTATGAGCCAGTCCCCTCTTAGATTGTGTGAGTGTATGTGTGTGTGTGTACACACTCTATCGGTGCTGCTTCCCTGGAGAACGCTCTCTGTGATAGGCAGAAGTGCGTCACGCCTTAAATCCCTGACTACTGGATGGCAGACTGTGACTGTGTCTGGCAGCAGTGTCTAAGGGTTTGTGCCTGTGTCTTCGTGGGGAGAGAACAATGAGTC
Organism: Dinomys branickii; assembly: GCA_004027595.1. Classification (NCBI taxonomy): domain Eukaryota; kingdom Metazoa; phylum Chordata; class Mammalia; order Rodentia; family Dinomyidae; genus Dinomys; species Dinomys branickii. Next base: position 72,259 of record PVLD010007918.1, on the reverse strand, counting down.
CAGGCTCGTGCACACGAGGCAAGTGCTGGGCCACTGAACTACAGCATGGAGCTGCCTCTGTAGCCAGGACGTAAAAAGAAAAGGGGACGGGGACGGAGGGCTGAGTCTCCCTGCGCCCTTGACAGGAGCCCCAGTGACCAGAGGGCGGCCCACTAAATGTTCATACCACCTCTCAGCAGCAGCTAGCCTTTAACTGATGGGCCTTTATGGGACATTCTTGCTGCAACCTGTTGTAAAGCTATAGGATTTCGACTCAGACAGGAGATCGGGGATCATGCAGTAAGCGCCCTACATTCACATGAGGAAACCAAGGCCGAAAGAAACCAACTCCCGTGTTGTCAGGGCTTGTGTCGTCTGTGCCACCACCACCCCCCGGCCCCAAGGTTTCACGCACTTGTAGGTGGGACTCTTGGAGGTGACTGGACCACGGGTGGGCAATACTCATGTGCATATTTCACTGATGAATTTGTATCTAAATGCATTTGGGAGGTGATGCCTGCTTAGAAGAGGTGGGTTGCTGGGCTGCGGCGTGGAAGGGTGCTCCCTCCTCCTCTCTGAGCTGCTCTCTGCTACCTGACTGCCCCGCTGGGTGCTGCTTCTCCTCTGCTGTACCCGAGTGTCATGCCACCTGCCTAGGAGCCAGCTGACCATAGACTGAAAGCTCCACATGCTGTGAGCCAAAAGGAACCTTTTGTCCTTTCAGTGGTGGGTGTCAGGTCTGTGTCTCAGCAACGCGAAAGCACTAAGACAGCTGTGCAGTTTAAATCGAGTAGAGCCACACTGGGAGCCTACATCCTCCCTCACTGAGCTGAGATACCTGGCCCGAGGGATGGCAAACCTACAGCACACATGCTGCTGTGAACTGTTTGTTATCCTGGAAAACACCGAGAGGTTCGCCATCACTGACTGACAATGTAATCAGCAGACTGGTAAAGTTCCTGCCTTTATAGAGAGTTGCAAACTGAATTCACCAAGAGGACAGGTAGTCGTTAGACCAAGAACAGGACCAGTCCCGGAAACACAATAAGAATGTTATTGTCTCTAATTTTATTATTAGTGGTACATGTTTGTAGTAAGTGATTGTATTTCTTCTGGGAGATTGGTACATGTGCATAACACATCCTAATACTTTTTCATCTTGTTCCTTCTCTGCCCTCCCTTTCCTTCCATCTCTGGGTCCTTTTCCCAATCGTAAAAGATGTGTCTCCCTCCTTCCTATCTTTCATTTTGTTCTTTAATTTCTTTATACTTTGAATTTCTCACATAAGAGAAATTATGTGATACTTAAGCTTGTGTGTCTGATTTATTTCACTTAACATTATGGTCTCAAAGTGAATTAATTTTCCTACAAATGACTCAAATTTATCCTTCTTCATAGCAGAGTAGTACTCCATTGTGTATAAAAACCACATTTTAAGAATCTATTCATCTGTTGATGGCCATATAGGCCACTTCCAAGATTTAGCTAGTACGAGTTGTGTTGCTGTAAACACGGGTGCACTGTAAACAGTTGTGTTGCTGTAAACATGGTGTATCATTGTAATATCATGTCTTTACTCTTTCAAGAACATACCTAGATGGGGAACAGCTGGGTCAGTTGGAAGGCTCTCCCTGCTGATCTCCACCATGGTTGTACGAGTTTGCTTTCCCTCCAACAATGGGGAAAGGTCCCTCTCTCCCCAAAACCTTGTCAGCACTTGTTATTATTTGATTTCTTGATGACAGCCATTCTTTATGAAGTAAGATGGGATCTCCATGTTGATTTAACTTGAGATTAATTTAATTTGAAAATTAATTTACTTTCAGAGATGTTGAACATTTTAAAATTAGTTTTAATTTGAAATTGATTTAATTTGAGAGATGTTGAACATTTTTTCATGTATTTATTGGTCACTTGTACTTCTCAGAAGAATGTTATAAAGATACAAAAAGGATTCTTTGGAATTTGTGTTGAAGAATGTAATAAAAATTGAGCACAGTCTGTGTTGCTATTTATTTAAGGCTTGGGTTAGAGGATGATCTTACGCCCTAAATTATTTGACAGCAGGGATATAGATTTTTTTGTTTGTCTTTTTTGAGACAGGGTCTCACTATGCAGTTTAGATTGGCCTTGAGCTCACTTTGTAGCCCAAGCTGGTCTTGAACTTGCAAGGATCCTCCTGCCTCAGCATCCCGAGTGCTGGGATTACAGGCATGCGCCGCCATGCCCAGCTAGGGATATAGATTTTAAGGCAAGTAGATTAGGTAGAGATGCCCAGGAGAGACAATGGAGTATTAGTAGCTCTTTACTGTGGCTATGACGTGATGTACAGATTGATTCCTCACTCTTGGACCTGAAACAATTATGATACTGATCTTGTTGATCTCTGCTGCTTGTGAGACAGAGATCTATAGTAAGGCACTGTAAACATACATGACCAGTTAGCTTTAAACTTCCCCTTACCATCAGCATGATCACATGCTTGCTTGAAGGCCTAATGTGCTCTATTCATAAAGGAAATAACTATGAAGGAGAAAGCTGATGACACTCTCAGATGGGTTCTGATTTTATTTCTTAGTGAAGAATGCTTTGTAAAAAGACTCTGTGATTGTGACAGGGAGAGTTCTCCATTCTCAAAGGAAGATTGCGCTTTGCTAGATAAATGAAGAGCTGCGTCTTTAAATGACTTAACGGGACATTTTCAAGCAACTCAGCACTTGGCAGATTTCATTTTGATGAGCAGGAGCAGGTGGGTGGCTCAGGCTTCTCAACCTTGAAGAGATGACCCCAAATGACTTTGTGTTTTCCTAAGTGCTGCAAGATAAAATAAGGGTTAATTAAAGAACTTGAAAAAGGTGCATACATTGTTTAGGTGAAGGAGGGGAGAAGGTGTGACAGAATGGACAAACCAGGTGTCACGGAAACACGAAGCGTGGTTAGGTGCTGGCAAGAACGCAGGTGAGGAGCGCCGGCTGTTTGGTGGTAGCTCCAGAGAGGAGAGCTTCCTGCTTAACACAAAGGAATTACACCAACAGTCCACTCACAGTGAGCATAGCTTAAACTCCTAAATGAGACATCTCTTTTCTGTTTTCTGCGTGACAGCCACCGTGCCCGGAAAGTACACCTTCATGAAGGCTCACACCTTGCCTGAAATGTGATAGACGTTAGTACTTGGAAAGCATGTTCCTTTCCAAGATTGTTTCACATGGTCACCATTTGGACACCATCTTTCCATTTTTCTCCCCATCCTGTTTTCTTCACTAAGGCCCTTCCCTCTTCTGCTTCCTCCAATCCCCGTCCCTGCCAGTGTGGGTAAAGTTTCCGGCACCTGACTTGTTTGCCAGGAAAAAGACAACTGCTGGGAAGGAGAAGCCCTTTCCTGCTTGCTTGGTGGCTTCAGGACCCTCCCCAGCGGCCTGGGCTGCCCAGAGTCCCTCTGTTCTTGAACAGGGGGACGCCCACCTCTTGTCCATCTTTTTAGACTCTGACAAGTTCTAGGGTTCTCGCAGAAGGTGAGGTCTGTCATCTGCCTATCTTTCTAAGTACTTCTTTGATAGGTTAATCATTGACATTTTGCACAAGAGAGAACAGAATGATGGGACACAGCTTGCTCAGTTGTGTGGCTTCTTGAGAGGAAGACTTGGGGAAGAATCTGTAATGTTGGGTGGGAATAGGAGTAGAGAGAGCTAGTTGGCTTTTTTTAACTATAGAAAATTCTATCAGATTCTCTTATGCTCAGATATCTCACTGGATTCATAAAAGTTTTACAAACCATGATATAAATAAGCATGCTACTATATAGTGACACTCACATTTGTTTTTAAAAATCATGACTTTAATTCATCTTGTGCTGTTCTCTTTTTCACAATATAACCTTCCTTGTTACCATCTTCTTAGATATTTCCATGAAATTAAAATTAACAGTACAGTGATTTCTCTGTATCTGTGGGGATACATTCTAGGATCAAAACCTTCCAAACCCCAGTGTAACCTGTGTCTCCTCCTATACATACTACCTGTGATAAACCTGTACTTAACTGGAACACTGTGTAATTTCTCTTGGGCATTTTTAAATTATTAGCATCTTGCCATTATTAAGCAAAAGAAGGGTTACTTGAATGTAAGTGCTGCAATACCGCAATGACAGTCCATGTGGTAGCCGAGATAGCCACCGAGAGACTGAGAGGTGGGTCCTTCTGTAGTGCGACTGTGTGGCTGAAGGAGGTTCACATCCCAGGTGAGAGGCAGCAGATTGGACTGAGATTTTGTCGTGCTACTCAGAACGGCCTGCAATTTAAAATTTATGACTTGATTATTCCTGGAGTTTTTCCACTTAGTATTTTGGACCTTTGTTGGCTGTAGATAACTGAAGCTGCAGAAAGCAAACCTAAAGATGGGGGAGGAGACATGTGCTTGGTTATAAGCGAACCCTCAAAAGACCGACACCTGACATTGTGGGTGATTTCAAACCTGTGCATCATATCTGTCAACCTTTAATTCCGTTTTTATTTTACTTCTCTGTTTCTAAATATACGCTTATTGCCATGCCACTATCCCTTAATAATGGCCCGTACCCTCAATTTCTGCTCCTGAATGAAGAGGGTATTTAAGCTCAACGATCTGACCCTTCCTTTGAGCCTTACACTTTGTGTGACTCCTGTGTTGTGTTCTTCCTGGCATGACGATAAATTTTTATGTCTTTCTCAAACGTTCTGTCTCTGAGTTTATTCCAGTTTATTCCCTTCGTCCCTACGTTTCGTGTGTAGTGTGATCTACTGACGGCCGTCATGAGTGGTCTTGTGTTGGTCACGTGATTGTTGAAAACAGTGAAACCAGTGAACAGCTCTGGGTAAAGTTTGGAACACAGCAGTACAAAGTTTTCCCTCCGTTCCCCACTTTTTGTGCTAGGGATGGAACTCAGGGCCTAGGCAGGTGCTCTACTGAGCTATGCCCCCAGCCCAACAGTAAGCTCAGTTTGCCTCATGTTGGCAAGCCTGGAATACTCATATACATTAAAAAGTTGCAAAAATTATTTGAACAGAAATTTTTGATGGATATTTAAGTTTTGGTAACTACAAAGAGGGTTTTCAACTACGTGGATGTTGGGCAGGACGTCGGACAGAATGCAAAATGGGGATAATTCTTCGCTGCCTGCCCCTAGCCTGCTCACTGAGGACGTCTGACGTCTGCCCCACTGCGTGCACTAGGCGTCCTCCAGGACTGTGGATAACGAATAGCTCCTGACACATGCCTTACAGGCACCCAGGAAGTACCAAAATTGGTTGAGAAACACTATTCCAAAAGCACATTTTTCTGTGCACTTACTGCCACCTGCTACAAGGAGACAGAGGGACAAAGCAAAGACGATGACAGCGGTCTGTTTCCTGGTGTTCCAGGCCATTTTCCTGGGTCGCTTGCTGTACACGTTCCTGTTGCTCTCACAGGTCTCGGGCTCACCGGGATTTTCTGTTTCTGAGGAAGCGTACTACTGTGACCTGAGGCTTAGGAGTGTGTGTGAGAGTAAAATATCCCATCCCAAATACACTCCTTTGGCATATTTTGGATTAGTTATTCAGAGAAACTGTAGGCCTCCACAGATAGAAGACTGCTCTTTTGTGAAAGAAAATTACATCTCTAAAGGAAATTTGCAGTAGTGAGGTAAATAGCCAGTGGATTTACACAGCCTTTTCTATTTGATATTCTCTTCCTGCTTAGGGAAGAGGCCCCCCCCCCAAGAGGAGATGGAGGGTCTGAAACCTATCTCAGAAAGGGAAGCTCCCAGGGGCGTTAGCTGGAGGCCTCCTGTACATAATTAGACAAACTCTGCCTCTATCAGCACCCAGCCCTTCCCTGAAGCCTGAAGCCTGAAGCCTGAAGCCTGAAGCCTGAAGCCTGAAGCCTGAAGCCTGAAGCCCGGGCTTGGTCTGTGCACAGCTCTGAGTCAGCTCCAGCTGTCCAGGCCCCGTCAAGCCTCTTTTGTACATGGATCCTGTGTTTCTCTACTTTCATAAATTTGATATGATCCCTTTTCTGTTCATTTATGTGTTGCTAGTTTATTTTACAGATTGGAAGGATGGAAGGTTCGATATAAGGGGCGAATTTAAAACTTCTCTATGGAAGATGGCAACCGGGTAGGCAGCAGAGAGACAACCTCCCAGAGGATTACCACCCAGACAATGGAATATAGCAATATGAAGACAGAAAGGAGAGAGGTGTGTACCCTGAACCCAAGAAGGATCTGAAATGGGAACCGAAGCCCTAGGAAAGACCAAGCAAAACCTCTCCTGGAGGAAAGGATCGGAGGGCCACCGTGGCACAGTCAGAGGGAGAAGAGACGGAGAAAGAGGAAGCCACTGCTTCAAACACACTCTTGGCCCAAGTCCTCATTCCAGCAATCACAGCTTCAGCTTCGGAGACCCATTGCCCAGCTGCAAGGGGTGGGGAACGGTAATGCTGGAGATCAGGAGGAGGTGGGAGGAGAAGAAAGGGCCTCTGGCATCAAGGCAATGGGACAGAGCCAAAAGGGTCACAGAGGGCGCCCCGATGGGGGTGCGTGCCCCGTGGCTGCTCCGCTGAGGGCCCCGCCGCTGCTCTGCGGTGGGTGCCGGGGCTGCTCCGCAGTGGACCTGGTGGCTGCTCCACTGAGGGTCCCGCTCAAGGCACCTCATGGACTGGACCCACCCCCACCCATAGCACGACGACAGGGTGGAGCTGGGTGGTCCGCTGTGAGCATATGTGCTTTCCCACCTCCAACCATGGCAGTTTGTATACACCCCTGTATGTTACAGTATAGTCTGAGGCAGCTATATCTCTTCCTAAGGCGAGAGTCCAAGGATATAGATAAACCCAGGAGTACAGTTATTATCACAGGGAAGATGACTGATTGAGTGGTAGGGCAACGGAGATGAGGGAGGAGAAAATTGAATGATCAAATGGGCCATCATCTGTGTAACTGAGTAACAAGGGTGAAGGTAACATTATGTAGGACAGCATCCAGAGCTAATTCCCTTCTGTGTTCTCTATAATTCCGTATTTCCTCAATCGTTTTTGTATTAACAGAAGTGAAAATCACCTTATATTATACAGTATCCAGTGCAAATTCCCTACTATCTTCTCTATAATTTGGTATTTCCTTTAATGTTTTTGTGTTAACTAATGTGAAGATAACTATGTAATACAACATCCAGTGCTAATTCCCTACTAAATTCTGTATAACTTTGTATTTTCTGTATTGTTTATGGCTTTTCTGGTTCATATGTCTCCATTCTTTTGTCTTTAAAATAAAATTTAAAAAAAACCCAAACTTCCCTATGGGAGAACACTGCTCAGCGGTATGATCCACCAGACTTACCCTTTTGTGGGGAGGAATGTGAGGATTAGTAAGGATTGGTTAAGATTAGGAAGACAAAATATATTTTCCTAGGACTGAGATGAAGGCCTCAAAGCTCCTGCGTCCCCCTCCTCCCGTCTGTAGATGTCTCTGACTTCATGATCAAAGGTTTTGCCCCTGTGTTGGCTTGAATATAGACTGAAATCTGTAAGAAAGAAATGGCTAGACAATAGGAAGGTCTGTTAGGAAAGGCTGCCTCGCCGTACTGAAGTAAGAGGCATGAGCAGCGAGTGTCTCAGTGACCAGCAACCCGACTGTGGAGAACCAGGCTTTTGCTAATCTAAAGTACGAAGAATATTTTGACAGAGAAGAACCTGGCCTCTCTGATTTACTAATCTCTTATAAACAATAATAACATGAACTAGGCTCAAAAATCTTAAGGAGAGAATCACATTTGAACTGAGGGTTTGTTGTACAGATCCAGTAACCCAGCTGCGCCAGGTCTCTGTCAGTGCTTGGTGTGCTTGAGTTTCTCTGTCTCTCCGTGTTCCTCTTTGCTTTCTCGGGTCTCCTATCATTTTGCTTTTCACGTCCCTACTTTCCGGACATGATGACTCTGACTTCTGATTGAGCTGGCCAACTGACTTCCTCTCATTAACACTATAAAATTACATTTACAGAATTTCACAGATCAGCAGCAGAGATAAACAGGAAGTACCTCTCAAGCAAAGATGAATTTGGGGCTTTTTGTTTGTTTGTTCTTTCAAGCTGTTTCAAGAGACCCTCCCTGATAAGAAGCTCCTTTGGGTTGTTTGGGATGCCTTGTCCCGGATCAGTAGTTGCTCCCTTGGCTTGTAGCAACACGACAATCAACATGACAGGACAAAAGTGAATTGGTCATTTCAGCTGAATTTCCAGGAAGTTCCATTCACAAACCAGAGAGGCAGAATGGGCAGAAAACTCGAACATGTAGTTTCTTATTACACCTTTGTTTATCAGCCGCTCAGTGACTGTACAGGATTCTCTTTGTGCTTCTGAGCAGGAGGCCGGGAGGGAGAGTGACGGGTTCCCATGGCTGCGCTAGAGGCTGTGAGGTGGCACAAAGGATTTGGGGTGAACACTTAGTAGCCTGGATTCCCCTTCAGGTGTCAGCTCTTACTACCTAACATGTCTGGACCTCAACATTTTTATAAGGACAATTCCAGTTGTGTCTACAGTATCGCGTTACTATGGGAGGTTAGCGAAAAGGGATCAAGTGAAACAAGCAAAGCTCCGAGTATAACTTTTAAAGCAATATTTCTGCCCAGACAAAGCTTTTTGACATCCCCCAGATGAGAACTAAGTTTACGTCTGGGGTTCAGGTCTGAGAGCCCCCCAGTGAATACATCCGCTCTGTGCTTCTTCCTGAGGCAGGTGAGACCTCCGTGCGACAGGACGAACTCTGTGCATGGGGCGGGCAGGCAGGGACCAGCCCTCCATTGTCTCTCCAACCTCAACATGTCACCACTGAATTCATCACATCTTGACCTTGGCTTTCGGCCACTTGCCCTGCGTGGCCCCCTGGCCCGCATGCCCCGCCGTTTGTAGTTAGCGTGGAAGGAAGGAAGCCGCATCCTTCCACAGTGCGGGCTTGGCTGCACCGCCAGGGACAGACCCTGGGTCCCATGGGAAATGGCTTTTGCCTGTTCTGATTCTCTATTATATCTTCTTGTTCTATTTATCAAGTCCGCCAAGAATGGAGACTACTTAGGGTAGGTTTTCACTTAAATAGTTCAAAGTACTGATGAACAAACTTCGGTGGCAAGTGATAAAGTGGGGGTAGAAACAGAGCCGCGGAGGGATTAGAGGCTCCCTCTCCGCTTACCATCCGTGAGGCTTTGGAACAGTGACCCACCTTCTGCACCTCAGTTTACTAATCTGAAAAAGGGGCAGATAATAATTACCACAGCCCACGCAGCGGCGGCGCCTTCCTGTGGCCCCAGCGGGGGGAGGGCGGCTGCAAGTCTGAGCCCCGCTTGGGGAGCTAGGGGCTCGGTGAGACTCTGTCTCGAGAAAGGTTTTAGGGATGAGGCTGCGTGCGCAGGCCCCGGATGTAAGTCCCAGTACTGCAAGCAAAAGGAAATAGCAGTCTGCGCTGGCTGTGAGAGTCAGGAGAAGGGTGTGTTTGGTATGTCCTGACTTGGGGTGTCCCTCTGGGGACCATGAACGCAAAGCAGGCTTGGTCTGTTTTCTTTTCTAAAGGCAGTTGGAGGGAAACTAAAACTTACTGATTATGAACTTGATTTCGTGGTGTGTGTGTATATAAAATCAGGTTCAGTCTTCATGGCATCATCCCGCGAGGTGGGTATCCTTGTCCCCTTTTCCGCAGACGGGTTGAGCACTGGCCCAAATGACACACTCTGGGGGCACCTGTGGAGTTGCAGTCAGGTCAGGCTGATCCCCAACCTTCTGTTCTCCACAGGACATGTGCCGTCTCAGTCATGGTAGGACAAATGTGTATTTCGGTTCTACATAGTGCGTTTATAATTTCTCTGCGTGGATATCCAGAGATAAAACACAGAAGCAAACCAAAAGAATCTTGTCTTTACATCATTTAAGAAAGGAAAGGCCAGGCGAAATGCATGCATCAGAAAGATTCAAAGCTGAGTGTTCTTCAGATACCACACCTAAGTGGGTGTTTAATCCGGGAGCATTAAGGAAAGAATGTCAATTGACAGGGCAGCCGCGAGATTCCATAGGGACAGTAAATACCCATCCTGATAGTCTGCAGCCAAAGCACATGGCACCAGCAGGCAGGCAGGCAGGCAGCTGAACCCACAAATCCTGCTGCGTCTGGCTGCGGGGAAGCTTTTTGTGTCTTCCTTGCTGGCCACAGCCAAGACTCTAGATTTAAGTGAAAATTATTAACAGGAAATGCAGAGAACTCAGAAAGGAATGTGTTAAGTGGAAGTCCAAACGCAAGCCTCTACGTGTCTTGTTTCTAGGGATCTAGGAGAAGGCTCAAGAATCTGGCTGTTTCAGATCTGCTTGCTGACGTGGACAATTTGTGGCCTTATGTTTGGAGTCACACTGTGAAAACTAGACTGGATTGAAAGATAGAAAAACAATATAGCCATTTGGTGTGACTTGTTATAAAACTTAGCTAGTGCTTTTTAAAAATAGTTCCACACCAAATTAGCTCTGGGCACCTGCTGGAGCTTAGTATGTTTTCAGATAGATTTGTTTGCTGTCAGGAAAAAAAAATCCATCCAATCCAACAAAACCTTCCGCCCACATGGTTTGTTATAAAACCTGACACGCCTAACACTTTTCCAAGCAATTCTTTCAGATCAAATCATTCAAATGAAAAGAATGATATTGGGCATCTTGAAAGCACAAGGCAAATGATTTGCCCTTAGACATCTTCGCAGGGAGACTCACAGGAATAAGTAGATGTTAGATAAGGCGATGTATTCATTACTTTATGTAAGTTTTTCTAATTTCTTATGTGAATTTGTTTGAACACTCACTCTGATACCATTGGAATTTGGGGATTTACAGTTTTTTAGTAGGCCCCTTAAGCCCTATCAGATGCCATATTCTTTATAAAAGATGTGCACGATTAACTGTCTTCAGTTGTCTGGCCATTTTGTTCATTTACATGGTAGAAGAAATATTGATGGTATTTAAATGAAAATGTTAATAATAGCAACACAGATGACAAGAATTACTTTGCAGAATGTGCTTTCTTTTTGTCATTGTGACAAAATACCCAAGAAAATCATCTGAAAGGGGAGATTTATTCTTGGTTCATGATTTCAGAAATTTCAGTCCACAGTCAGTGGGATCAGGGATGTGGGCCTGAGGCAAAGCAGAGCATCAAGGTGCAGAGGGTGTGGCAGCCAGGAGGCAGAGAATGAGGGAGGTCAAGAGGAAGGGTCAGGCCTTGTCCCGGTGACCTGCTTCTTTCACGTAGGCCTCATTTCCTGCTCTAGTGCCTCCCAATTTGCCATCAAATTATGTCCCCATCAATGCACCAAATCCCTGTTGAGGTTAAAACCCTCAGGATCCAATCACTTCAAAAGCCGGTCAGCTGGCGCTCAAGGCTTCCCCACAATGAACTCTTGGGGGAACATTTTAAAAGACAACCATGGAGAGAATTTTGGGGGTTTTATTGAAAGTCTTCAACTGTTCATACAGGATGATCAAATCTGGATCAGCACTAGCAAATGAAAAACTTATTTCTACCAGTAATTTTAGCTACTTGGGAAGCTGAGGCAGGAAGGATCACAAGCTTGAATCCAGCCTGGTCAACTGAGGCCCCGTGTCAAAATAAAAAAATGAAGATATAGCTCAACTGCAGAATACTTACCTAGCATGTGCAAGGCCTTGGCTTCAATTCCCAGGGCCACAAAAACAACGGCAGCCCAAAACTCATTTCTGCAGTCCTCTTATGGGAGATGTGTGTTTCACAGACCTCCCCTAAATTCTAACCTGGATTGGTTCTTAACTAGAAGTTCTTAGGTGGAGAAGAATCCTGTCTGCTTAATTATGCATAGGTTTTATATAGTAAAATGGGTTAGAGAAACCTATCTGACTGTCACTAGTGTACACATCACTGAACAAGACACAAGTGATTCCCAGTGATTCTCTCTGACCTCCTGAGTAATTTGAATAATTTAACTTTCCAGCCACTTCAGGTTCTTGAAATCAAATTGGTATCTTCGAAGTCTTGATGGGTGTAACTGTAAAACGAGAAGGATAATGATGCCTACTATTGCCACCACTTATTAAACGCCTGGTACTGAAGTAGATACTTTATATACAGTTGTGATATTAGTCCAATTTTAAAAATGGGAAACTGCTCTATTCAGGGTTAAAGAAAAAGAAAGGGATATTTGAATTTGAGTTCAAGGCAGCCTGACTCAAAGTGGTGCTCCATTATACAAGGGGAACAATAAAGTTTGATTGTTGACTAAGAGAAGGTCTCCAGGGCTTGACCCACGAAATGGCAAACATACACTGTTCCTCTTCAGAGGAGACCTGATGCACATGTATGATACAGAAAAATTCTTGTTAATTCTAAATGAACAGATGTAGTCAAAACTGGCTGAAGTTCTCCAGAGACCCTTTAAACAGCTTCTGTTAAATTCACTCAGGGGAGGCAGAGTACCAAAAGCTGCCTTGTTTGTCGAAAGGGCTGGTCAGATGTAACCATTTTTAGTGTGTGAGTTCTCTACTGAGTAACTCCCTTTTGCCATGGAAATCTTAAAATAAACTCATTCTCCTTCCACCTCCAACCCTGTCGTCTTTACAAATACCTGAAACTCTCACAATACTACTTCCACAGCATTTTAGACTACCACACAGAATTCATTTTAATTATCATAAAAGGATTCAGGTCAGGAATGAAGGACCACCCATAATCCCAGCATCGTGGGCGGCTGAGGCACGGGAATAGGAAAGTGAAGCCAGGAAAGTGAAGCCCAGCCTGCACAACTCAGGGACGTCACAAGAACTTGTGTCAAAAAAAAAAAAGAAAAAGAAAAAGGAAGAAGGAAGGAAGGAAGGAAGATAGGAAAGAAGGAAAAGCTGGGGATGTAGCTCAGTGCAATGGTCCTGGGTTCAATCCCCAGTGCCAGGTTAAAAAAAATAGATTCAGCATTTCTTATAAGTGATTAGAACAAAATTAGATTTACCAAATAAAGAAAACCGTTTTAGTGTAGTTAATCCTCCATCTGTCTTAGTGTCAACAATTTTCAGTTCAGTGTGTGTGTTATTTACCTGCCAGGGTTGAATCTGATAAACAATGCCCAAATGTAATCTTAGTTATGAAGTAGGGTTGGAGCACAGCATTGTTATTCATGTATTTACATATCTCATTGCACGGTCATGCTTGTCATTTAATGATGAAAATATTTGGAGAAACACATTGCTGAGTTATCTCGTCATCGTACAAACATCATAGAGTATACGTACGCAAAACAGGACAGCTGCAGCACTAGGTGATGTTGTCTTGGGACTGTCATTGTGTGTTTGGTCTGTCAGTGACTGAAATGTTTTTATGCAGTGTATTACCATATTTAAATATTGGTTTTATAACATAAAATATTTACTGAGGGCTAGGGAGATAGCTCAGTGGTACAGCAGCTGCCTGGCAAGCGCGAGGTCCTGAGTTTTACTCCTGGTACCTATATGTGTGTGTGTGTGTGTGCATGTGTGTGTGTATTTACTGGGACTTTTTTTTTTTATTCAAGCTTTATATCAGTCTTTGTCTGTACACTTGTGGTCAGGCCAGAGCTTCATTTGCCACCAATTATTTATACAGCTGAGTCATGTGCTATGTATTTGGAAGCATCTCCTACTACTGCTTGTGCCGACTAAGTCAGCCCTTAACTAATTGGCTCAAGGTTGAAATAAATCACAATCCTATTGTGATCTGTCTGTGGTTATGTCAGCATAGCTAAAAATACCCTGTCTCATTCTCATGTACATGAAAAAATTATACAGATGTTATAAATAAATAAACAGTAATACATTGAATTTCATGATAGATGTCATTATGAGATTCTTTTGCAGCTAAAGTCATTCTTTACTGTCTAAATGCTGATAGGATACATTCTCTTTTAGATCTGAGTGCCCAAAGTAGTCAGGTCTTACCTTTTTCTTATGGAAGACGATCTGTGCAAACATACTATTGCTCATCGCATGTAACCAGAAGGTACCCTGATGCTTGGACCATTTACAAAAAATACCACTTTCTCTGGGCTTGGGCTAAGGCACCTCTGTGGCCGCCATCCGTAGATTGGTTCTCAGCCCACCGGGCTTTCTTTGTCATACGTGGTGGCCTTTTCTTATGCTGCATGGAGTCTGTTTGTATTACAGGTATTTATATTCATTCATGCACTAACTCACCCATTCATTCAATAAATGTTTAATGGACACCTGCTAAGTACCAGGCACCCATTGAACTCTAGGAAATGAAACAAGCACAGTGTAGACCCTGGCCTGAGGGAACTCACGTTGTAGTGGAGGAGAAAGACACATGTGTCTCTGGTGTCCCAGCAGCGGGCAGATGGTGGGGATACAGGGTGAACAGAAGGGGACGTCATAATGGGAGTGTTTACAGGGCAGCGTACGGGGAACTTCTGTGGCAGAATGATGGGTCGGGGAGCTGGTAAAGCTAGGCCTTTGAGGGGTGGATGGGAGGAAAAGTTTCTGAAACTTGGTGAGGGAGCTGGATAGAGCTGGTTGCTGGTCAGAGCTCAGATCTTAGCTGGAGGAACCAGTGAGAGAGATGGATGGAGGGTTTGAACAGCCCTTCCTTGTTCTGGTATCTTCTACCCACCTCCCGTTCTGTTCTTCACTGGCGACACCCAACCAGAGGCCAGAAGATGAGCAAGGCCGCTGATAGTCTCGGGAATCAGTCTATGGGAGCAGAGAAGAGTGGTCCAGGAGGAGCGTGTAAGTCTGAGGGGAAAACCAAAAATATTTAGCAGGTCCGTTCTTTTGCCGTCCTCTGTCCACTCTCGTCCTTTGCTCGGAGAAGTTTGTGTCCTGACACAGGGACACACCAAGTCCCATCGGTCACCCTTCCGTCCTTACCCATGTCATCAATCTGCCACATTCTCAGCTGAAAACGAACACGTTAGCACTCATCAGTGTTTTTCAGATACAGCAAGGAACAAATGAGGGAGGAAGGGGAAATAGACAATTTGTTCCCGTAAAATGTGCCTGCTGCACTTTCTCCTGCTACAGCTCTTCACAAGACTTAAGATATAGTCACGTTTGTCTTTGTTCCACAACTGTTTCTCTCGTCCCTGCTATCATCTCACCTGGTGACATGGACTGAATTTTCACGTGGAAATCCTACCCCGTAGGAGGGTGTTAGGAGCTGAGGCCTTTGGGAGTAATTACGATTGCTGTGGCCAGGAGTGTGGAGGCTCATGAGTGGGGCTTGTGTCTTTCTAAGAGAGACAGAAGTCCTTACTTGAGACACACCTGCAAGCCAGCAGGTGGCCTGGGCCGTGTTGTGGGGGGCCTTTCCTGTTGGCCGGTTGGGCACTCAGCAGGTGTGTAGCTTGGTAAGTGTGGATGGGGCCACGCACAGCCTCCATCCCTGCTACCATGGCCACTTTTCACCTGGGCCCAGTGAATAAGGACTGAAGAGGTGAAGAGAAGAGGGCAGCCTCCTCCACTGCGATCCTTCTACGGAGTAGCTTCATGCTTCAGGTCCATTCTAGGAGTTCATCGCTCCCGTCACCCACCCTTGTCACCAAGTTTCCAATTTTTTTCTTGTCAGGCCCCTGAGCAGCCAGCTAGCATACATACTTCCTTATCATGAAACCAGTGTAAACCTAGACCTCAAGCATTTTTCTTTCTCATGAAGTGGACAGACAGATCCACATTGCAAAGTTCTGCCCATGAGGAAGATTGACATTAACCATGATCTTTTGGGGGTGGCCTGAGAGATACAGGGCAAACCCATCTGTTACCAGGCCTAGGGATTTTCTTCCTGTCTTAACTGGTCACAGGGGCACCCTAGAACACAGAGGTGGATTGAGAGAGAGATAGCAAAACGCTGGTGCAGGGACTGTGGGAATTTGGGCTTCCTGTTTTGGTGCCTTCCAAACGTGATTGGCGTGTCTGCATTATATCTTTTCCCCTTCCTTCCTTCCTTCCTTTTCTTTCTTTCTCACACAGAATCTCATATGTGGTGCAGGCTGACCTTGAACTCACTTATGTAGCTTTGGCTGGTCTCAAACTCACAGTGATTCTTCTGCCCCCACCTCCTAAGTGCTAGGATTACAGGTATGCACCATCATGCCTGGTCTATCCTTTCTAACTTATAATACATAGTTTTACAATTTGGTGGATCAGGTGAACACTTTAAACTTTGAATACTTCATACTGCATGCTGCAGGGAAGCACCTTTTAATACTTATATTTACCAATTCACGGAAATACCAATGCAGTGACCACTTTTTAATGTGTAAAACTCAGTTCATGACAGGCAGCTCAGGCTGTGGTCACCTGATGCTCCTTGCCTGGCCTTACATCTCCAGGACTTGGTACGAAGCCAGGAGCTGCCTTTCCGCCGGCAGTCATGGTCGGAAGAGGAGGCTGTGGCTTGCGGAAGGCTCATTTGTGGCACCACCTGCAAGACGGCAGCCACGGATTCTCAGGGAGCAGAGAACGGAGGTGGGACTCTACTGATTTTCTTCCCTTAATGTTGCTGGGGATTGAAGTTAGGGCTTCACACATACTAGCGAATAAAGATATAGTGAATGCTTAAACTTTCAAAAATGTATTACAATAGGAGCACACTGCCTTTAACATCCCTCAGAACACCCCCTTGCCCTGGGAATTATCTCATTGTTCCTGCTGCTTTCTGAAGCACTTCTGAAAACCCTTCTTCATGAAGGGTTATAACAGTAGATCGCACATCTTTAGTTGTGCTGTTGTGGCTGCCTCTATGTCTTCAATTAATTCAAAAATTTTACTGCTGATGGGCATTTTGGCTCTGGGGAAGAGCCGGAAGTCGCTGGTACCAGATTTGTCGAATAAGGTAGATGAAGACACACAGTGACATTTTAACAAGACTGTCTTTCTGTTGGAGGGTCCTTAGTAGCAACTTTCCACTGTATTTGGTCACACCTCATAAAGACAGAAAAGAGGACTTCCAGAACTGCTTCAGAAAGTGGAAAAATGGTGAAATGAATGCCTTTGAAACAAGGGGGAATACCGTATTTTGAGGAGTATTAATGATAATATGTCTTTTACTATACCAAGTTTATTTTATTTAAACATTCATCATGTTTGTCAGGCATCCTTTGTACATCTGCTCTTTAAAAAAAATTTGAGACAGAGTCTCAGCAAATTGCCCAGGCTAGCCTTGAACTTGCCATCCTTCTGCCTCAGCCTCTTTGAATAGCTAGGATTACTGACATACACCACCGTGCTCAGCCTGAGACAAGAGTTGAAAGATGAATAATCCACAGCGGGGTATGGAACAGCATGTACAAAGATAAGGAAAATGAAACAACATGCTAAGTAGCTTGGTATTACTGGGTTATATTGTGTAAGGAGACATGCTTGGGAGACTGACAAAAGGGTCCCTTGAATCCTATAAGGAAGTTTCTGAATTCTTTTTTCTTTAAGGAAATGAACTTATCTTTGTATCTTTTGTGGTTCACAGTTCCTTATAATAGTAGATGGTACATCTTTTGTTTCAAAATTTAATCAGAAGTATAATTAGCCATATATTGGTCCATTTATTTTAATAAGTTTACAACTTTTTTCTACAGCTCTAAATCACTACCATCAAACTGCAGTATTTTCTTAGACCAGGCATTTTAACTGAATAAATTTAGATTTTTCTTTCTGCCTTTGTCTGTGTTTCAGGGTAGGACTCAGGTCAAGGAGAGTTCTCAGGGGCACTTAAATGAGAATTGGCTTCTATTGTGCTATTTAATGTTCATAATTCAAATTTCTAACCTATTTGGGGTCTTTGTCAAACAAGGTCCTGAGAGAAATTGTCTCACCTCCCTACTTCTATGATTAAGATACACCAATACATTAATCTTTTTGTATTCTTTTAGTACATATAAAAGTGTCTTACCTAAGGCATGTGAAACATTTTATGGACAATGAAAATGTATTTCTTGTAAGTGCATGGCATCTTTAAAACAGGAGTGAGTCAATTGTTAAAATACATATAATCAACATATACAAACTTGAAGATGACCAGAGTTGCAGTAGCAGTAATATAATGAATTGTTGTCAGTTCTGAATCATCGCTTCAGTATTTAGAAATCAAAACTTTTGTTGCTCTTTAACAGGAGC
Source organism: Dinomys branickii (assembly GCA_004027595.1). NCBI lineage: Eukaryota > Metazoa > Chordata > Mammalia > Rodentia > Dinomyidae > Dinomys > Dinomys branickii. The sequence continues at coordinate 54,125 of PVLD010007918.1, read as the reverse complement.
AGGGCACACGACCAATGAAAAGTGCTGCCTGGGCCAGGTTCGCGGGAGAGAAGGGAAGAGAGAACAAACGGCAAATCAAAGGTTTGGAGCAGATGAATGTTTGGGTAGGGGTGTGCACGGTGTGCCTTTGACTTCAGCCTGCTTCGTGCCTGGATAAGTTCTGGAGACTGTGGAACGTGACAGTAACCGGCCCCAGGGATCCACAGAGGAACACTTGGTTCCCAGCGGAGAAGGCAGAGATGATTAAATTTGCAAAGGAAGCATGAAGCAAACAGTGGCCAGTGTGCCAGGACTGGAACTTTCTTTCAGCAAGAATTGTGAGAAAATGCAGATGATATTCAACCAGGAAGCAGGCTGTGTAGTATCTGGGGCTGGAGTGGAGTCTTTTGAAAGTTGAAGATTTGCGTAGTGCCCATTAATAGAGAGAGGTGAAGACTAAGTTATTTTGCCATTAAATCCTACTTTTCCCTGTTCCTCTAGAAAGTTGTACGGCTCTAGAATGTAAAGGTGTTTGGTCCCAGTGAAGTTGTCCAGCCTGTCGCATTATTCCTGACAACGTCAATGTAGCCTGTATGTCTAAGGCAAGATGTTAGCTTAAAAGTTAAAAAAATCCACCAAGAACATAAGTCAGAACATTTGTTTTTGAAACTAAATAGGACAGTGGTCAAACATGCATCCTTCTCTTCAGGCATCATCTAGAAATTCTAAGTAAGCCTAAAATTACAGCCTTCACAGAAGGCTTACAAATGGCCAGGCAAAGTGTGGTCCACAGAGTCAGTCCATTTCTTCTAGTATCTTATGAAACCAACAGCCCAGAGTGTCCATGGTGCTGCATGCCTGTAATCCCAGTTAGTGGAGAGGCTGAGGCAGGAACATTACAGATTCGAGGTCAACTTGGGAACTTAGTATGACCCTGTCTTAAAATCAACCAACCAACCAACTAACCAACCAACCAACCAACCACCAGCCTTACCATGAATAATTATTTATAAGAAAGGTAGAGAAAGAAAAAATATCCTATTCCATTATCCTTGTCAAAGGAAACAAAATAATTTATCACTGTCATTCATGCCATTGAGATATTTTTATTTTATTTTATGTAATAGAAAGGCAATTTTTGCTTCTGTGTCAATTATGTTTATATACTTAGATATATATTTTTAAATTGTTTTTTGAGGGTACATTTGGAGTTCTATGGAGCTGCCAGGAGCTATACCTCAATCACAAACTTAGTTTTACATTAAGATACTTACAAGTTTTCTGGATGGAAAGAAAGATTAAATCACAGAACAGAAATTGTGAGGCCTTTGGGCAAGAATGAATGAAAAGAATCTTGCTTTTTAAAGCTTCCACATACTGAAAGAAATTAAAACTTTTCTAAGTACTTTTAAAATACTTCTTGGCCAACTACAGGTATCTCTAATGTTTTCAGAATAAGCAGTTTGGATGTTTGAAGCAAAATTTGAAAGACCTCTTCATCGTGCATGTATCTAGTAAGGACAGTGCATTACCACTGAGTGTTGGAGCCCAAGTGCCAAGAAAAGGAAACATTATTTTGCTGTCCAAATTAAAGGAAATGTTTTGGAGCCTCTTCCAGTTTTCTAACAGTTTAGATACTAAATATTTAATACCTGAGTCAATGGATAATTAAGAAACTAAAAGTATGTCTCTGAAATTTTCTGATTGATTTTTTACAGGTAAAGAATAACAACACTGCTGGACAAGGTGGTGCATACCTGTAATCACAGCACTTGGGAGGCTGAGGCAGGAGGATTGTTGTGAGTTCGAGATAAGCCTGGGCTACAAAGTGAGCTCAAGGCCAATCTGAACTACACAGTGAGACCCTGACTCAAAAAGACAAAAAACAAAAAACAAAGAATACCAACATTAATCTTTGAAGCAAATTCAAAGTAAGTCTCTAGAGCTTACAAACACTTAGAACTGTATTTATAGATAAGAAGAACACTTATTTTAGACCATTTGTCTCCTGGTGTTTATGAAATGATGCCTGTGCTCCTGAACTGGGAATGTAGCCGGGCCCATGAGCACGAAGGTGACTCTGGAACAGCGTTGCTTGGCAGGTGCTGATGCTGGCGAAATTTTTTCTGTTCCTTCAACCCTACATTTTACAGCTACAAATTCACTTTTTAAGGGTTTATAGTTGAATGCTTTGTGTGCAAGTTGACAGTAGACAACTGCCAGTTATTTATTATTGGGCATTCCAAGAGACTTGGAAAAGGAAAAGGCATGTAAAACAATTCAAAACCTGTGTTAGGATTTACTTTGTGTGTTTACAAGAGCATGGAGATGGGTTTTCCTCCTCTTTGTCATGTTCTTTGAATTTATATCAAACAAAACAATGCACTTATTGTTCGTATCTGTTTTCTTTTAGAGAGCTCAGATATGCACATAAGTTACTACATTTTCCTTTTGGTACCAGGAATTTAACTCAGGGACTTGTACTTGCTGGGTATGCACTGCACTGCTGAGATATACCCCTGGCCTAGGTGACTACTATTTCTTCAGAGAATTTTTCTCTGGCCCTTTTATCAAAGAAGCCACCCAGTCCCTTGTTTTCCTGTCATTCTATTTCAGCCCTTGCAAAACACTTAATACTCTTTAAAATTTTTCATGTTGATTGATTGATGATTCTCAGTATATTTATTGTCAGCAGTGTTACCTTCCACCTGGCCAGGAGGATCCCTTTGCTTAAGGATTCCATCTGACCCTCCTATGGTCGTGCCCATCCCACGCATCAAGGCTCCATGAGGCCAAAAGGATGTGCCCCCTTCCCCAGAGCCTGCACCCTGCTCTTCCCAATACAGACCATGCTAGGTGCAACTCACCACCTAGCATTCCCTGTGTGAAATGCCCTGAGCTGCTTCTGGGACCTGAATGGACCACATTTCTAGGTGTATCCTCACAAGAGGGAATGGAGCTGCCTGTGGGAACATCCTAAAGCCTGGGGATGGACAACTAGATCAATTTGCAGGACATATGGACAGGACTCGGACACATAATCTGGGGATCCATATGTGCATTCAAGGCCACTAGTGGTGTGCAGAATTGGGGATGAACTTGAAAGGGGGTTTGAGTTAAGGGCTGGATTCCTGCAATCAGAAGAATCCAAGAATTCTGAATTTAAATCTAGATTTCTAGGTTCTTGTAAAAGAATATTTGTCAAAGTAGGAAGAGCATTTCTTTTCTTTTTGGTGATGCTGGGGATTGAACCTGGGGCCTTGTACACACTAGGCATGCACCTTACCACTGAACTAAATCTTCAGGCTGTGAAAATATTTTGACTAACAATTTGCCAATTATTACAATTTGTTTGATTTATGACTTTTAATCATTTAGAGATGCAGTAGATAGACTTGCATTTGTATATTTGCTGAGGGCTCCAAATATAAGTGATATGTCTTAGTTACTTTCCTCTCCTTGCTGAGACAAAATACCCGACACCCTAAGTTAAAGGGGGAAACGTTTATTTAGCTCGTAGTCTGTAGGGGTTTCTGTCCATAATCAGCTGGCTCCAAGGCATGGTGGCACATGGCAGAGGACAACCATTCATGGTGAATGGAAGGTAGCAAAAGCAAGCAAGGAAGGGACACAAAACTCTGTCTTTTATATTGTATGCAGGCTACAAGGCCTGGGGTGGGTGTAGCACTCATACCCTGCTATGATCTGTATCTGGATGTCCCCCCAAAGCCTCATGCAGTCATGGGGTGGGTTTCTAGAGTTTGTGATTGAGCCACGGTCCAATGCTGGGATTATGGGTGTGAGAGCCACAGCCACCCTGGGGCGGGTAGTTTGCACACAATGTAAGGGAGGGAAAGGAAGCCTACCCGCCCCCCCCCTTTTGCTATTGCTGCTTTTGCTGTCTTGCACCACCATGAACGGCTGCCCTCTGCCATGTGCCACTCTGCCTTGGAGCCAGCCGAGTATGGACTGAAACCTCCATAAATTGTGAGCTAAATAATCCTTTCCTTCCTTCATTTTGGGTGTTGGATATTTTTGTCTCAGCAAACGGAGAAAAGTAACTAAGACACAACATTAATAGTAGCCAGAACTATGCCAAGCCAATCAGCGAACTGATTTACTAATCACACACCCTAAATCCAAGCATCACACGTTCTAGATTCAGCCACCTCTGAAAAAGCCCCATGACTGCATGAGGCTTTGGGGGGCAGTCCAGACACAAGCCATAACAGGGCAGAACTGCGCATCTGTATCCCACAATTCCACCAACGCTGGGATTTGTCTGTCCTTCTTGCCTCCTCATCACCCAAGCCTAGAAAAGTGTCTGTGTGTGATGGGGGCACAAGAGCCATTTGTTGAAGGAAAAAGAAAGTCCGCCCTGTGCGCTGTGTCTTTGCTCTTGAAAAGAATCTCCTCTCTTGAACTTTCTTTTATTGGAGATGCCATTGCCACCCTGCTTTATTTTCAACATTTCCCTAGTGTGTCTTTTTCTTTCCCTTTTAGGCTCAAGATGTGTTATTTTAGGGCCCTTTATTATAAACAACATTTGTCTCAATTAAAAGAAAGTAATGAGTCTCTGGGGTTTTTTTTGAGTCTCTGTTTTTTAACAGACCATAATACTTATCTTTCACATTTATTGTGATATGTTGAGTTTGTTCTTGTGTTCTCACTATTTCTCTTTCCTCGCTCTCCCCTGACCATGACTTTGAACCCTATTCCTGGCTTCTGGGTAAAGACTGAGTTTTCTAGGCTTCATTCCCTTACTTCATTCATTCAGAAGTAAGGTCTTTCTGTCTTATAGTGATTACACTTTTGGTACAACAAAGCAAAATAAAACCTGAAAACTCCTGCTTCCATGGGTTTTTGCATCTGTAGCTGCCCATGAAAAAGCTAATGACATCTTGATTTTTATTTCTTTGTAGGTCAAAGAAAGCCACTGGATTTCACCATGCTCTACTAGGCAAATGTCTTTCATTTACCCTACTAATCCTTTCTGGAATTTATTTTCCTGTTATCTCAGTGAATACTTCTCATTCTCTCCTTGTGTAATTCTTACTAGGCAAGTGTTGGAGTGATAGAACCAAGACCCACATGGAACCAGACCAGACCTTCAGTCACGAGAGAAGTCTTTATTGGGGGGAGTGGAAAGAGTAGCAGGCTGCCTAGTGGACCAAGGCAGCAGTGAGCTGAACAAAGCATGGGCTTTTAAACTCTTTTTCAGGGTGGATGTCAGTGGGCCAGAACAGCCCGAGTGGGGTGGTGGTGGTGGTGTCTGCAGGCCAGAAAAGTCTGAGCAGGGTGGGTTGTTCTTGGGACAGAACAACCCAGGCAAGTGAGTTGACAAAGCAAATGAGGGCAGGGCTAGCTTTTGTGGCTGAGGGGAACCAAAGTGGTAAGGAAAGGAGAGAAATTTTGAGAGTTAAAGTTTTCCCATGAGGGGGGCTGGCTGCCTTGTGACTTATCAGAGCACTTAACTTTCCATTTATTTGTTTGTTTTTGTTTTTTGTCTTTTTGAGACAGGGTCTTGCTCTGCAGTTCAGGCTGGCCTTGAGCTCACTTTTTTAGCCGAGGCTGGTCTCAAACTCACAATGCTCCTCCTGCCTCAGCCTCCTGAGTTCTGGGATTATAGGCATGTGCCACTGTGCTCAGCTTAACTTTTCATTTGTATTTGCCATTTATTTTTGTTTTTTGAGCTGCGTTCTAGAATCCCTCAGTTGTACCATTTAAATATTCTTCAGTTATGTATTGTCTGTTATCCAACACATTTATTGAAGTTTTTCTAAACTTTCAATAGTCAAGGTCTTCATTTTCAAGAGCCCTGGTTCTTCTTCATAAATACTTTAACTAAAAGGAGCCATTATCTTTTCTTATTCTTCTGAGGATGTTAACTGTATGAGCCATAAGTGTGTGTGTGTCTTTGTATTGAACCCAAAGCCTTCACAGTCAGCTATATCCCCAGCAATTATAATTTTTAATTTTGAGATGGGGTCTCCTTAAGTTGCTAAGTTTGGCTTAGGGTGGGTTTGTCTTCTTCCTGCCTCAGCCTCCCGAGTGCTGGGATTACTGGCATATGCCTGGCTTGTACTGTACTTGTTCTAAAGTCTCATTTTTTTGGTCCCTCACTTTTGGTTCTTTCAATGCTAGTTGACCCCTTATTATGAGCATGGTGACTTCATTCACTGCCTTATTTTTTCTCACCTATTTGCTGGGTTTGGATGGGTGCTTACCTGGATCCGAGCTTCTATAGTACTTGTTTCTGCTATATCTGAGTCCTGGCCTGTGTCTAGGGTTCCCAGCAGGACTGTGGCCTGTGGTCTCCTAGAAGGCAGTGAATACTGTCCCAGCCCTTCTTTTTGTTTTTTAATTTTATTTTAAAGAGAGTAGTACATGAGAAAAAAAAAAACAATAACAGCATACCAGCATCACAAACACAAACAAATCAAAGCAAGAACATTTAAAGTGATACAGGGTTTCAAGACAAAATGATATGGATTAACAGTGGTTATTGTATTGCATATTGTTATCTTCAACTATGTTGCTCAGATTACCAGATGTAAGAATGGAGGATTGTTCAAACCATTAAAGAGAATAAGAAAATAATCATTAGATAAAACATTAGAGGTAATACAGAGTTTCACTAGACAAGATGGTAGGAATTCACCATGATAGTTCTATTGCCTATTGTTGCTGTCAAATCAGTTCTTCAGATTACTAGTTATAAGCTTGCAAAATTGGTCAGAACATAAAAATTTTAAGCGTTAACTGTTCCCTCCAATGTACCATGAGACATCAGCAGTGCCGTTATCACAGCTGCTCACATTCATACATTTTGCCTCCTTCTTTCTTTTTTCTCCTTTCCCTCATCCCAGCTGCTCCTTCCTTTGAGCAGTTTCTTTCCCTTTCCTGTCATCTATTGTACATTTTGAGTTTTACTTATTCTTTCAGGTTCCTACACCAGGGAGACACTATGATGTTTACACATCTGATTTATTTCACTTACGAGTATGGTCTCTAATTGCATCCGTTTACCTACAAATCCTTGAGTTTATCTTTCTTTTATAGCTGAGTAATACTCCATTGTATAAAAATACCACATCTTTTTCATCCATTCCTCAGTGGAGAGGCATTTGGGTTGTTTCCAAGATTTATCTATAGCAAATTGTGCTGCTATAAACATGGGTGCATATATATTGCTGTGATATGATGTTTTTAATTCTTCTGGGAAAATATCCAGAAGGGGAATAGCTAGGTTAAGTGGGACTTCCAGTCTTAGTTTTGTAAGGAATCTCCAAACTGATTTCCACAGTGTTTTCACCAATCTACAGTCCCTAAGGTTTGTTCTAGCACTTCTATCTTGGGGCAGAAGCCTTCAGTGACCTTGTGTGGTACCAGAAGGAGAAAGATAAAGGGTTTGTTGTCGTCAGGGTTCACAAGGGAAACCATTTAATACAGAACACATAATATATAAATTATTTTATAATATTCACCCAAAGAATCACATGAAGAAGAGTGCAGGAGATCTGTCCACATACTAGAGACACAAAGAATCCAGCTGAGGACCCTGATCCCACAGCAGTGTCCTCCATGAGTCCAGGTAGAGGCCTAGAGCCCACAACAATGTTTCATGAAAGTCTATGTCAAGAATTTGCACTGGAAAGGCCCAGAGGTCAGTGGTGGAATCTAGAAAGTCTGTGCCAGTAGGCTGAAGAATCTGTGCTAGCACGCTGAGGGATCTGAACTGGATCAGGGAAGCAACACTCAAAGTAAGAGCCAGAGCTCCCCTGAAAGGTACCACAGCCATCCTCAGTGAGAGTAAGGGCCCAAGCTCCTCCAGTGATGAGTAAAGCAGAGTTGCCATTAGGAAAGCCAACGTGACACACTTCTCCACAAGACTGAGCTGTATACCATCTTCCCCTCTGGAGCCAGGAAGTGATGCTCAAAGTGAGGACCGGAGCTCCCCACAAAGCGGACTGTAGCCATTCTCAGCTACAACGAGGTCCCGAGCTCCTCCTCCAGTGACTTACTCTTTTTTTTTGCAGTACCGGGGATCGAACTCAGGACCCTGCGCTTGCTAGGCAGGCGCTTATTCCACTGAGCTATATCCCCAGCCCCTCCTCCAGTGAGAACAGCCAAGTTCATCAGGAAAGCCAGCATGACAAGGTCCTGCAGCAGAATTGCCCAAGAGAACCAGCAGCTCCCTAACACTTTCCCAAAGGCTTTCAGCAGCTTCTACCAGCTCCCGACAGCCTCCCTGCTTCTTCTCCAGTTCTGCCTCTTATGCTACCGGCAACAGCCATCAGATGGGCCTCCCACACCCAGCAGCACGCTGGTCCAGTCAGCTGGATGTTACAAGTTGCCCATTAGTTAACCCACCACAGGGTCACAGTCCCTGGCTGCCTCTGCCCCCATCCATCGCCTTCCGGTTGACCTGGGTCCTCTCTTGTTCTTTCCCATTTTGTCTGTACGTTGTAGTCAGAGACACTTTAGCCCTCTTCATCAGCCCTGTCTTATGTCATTTTGACTGTTATTTTTTCCTTAATGAACTCATGGGCCTTAATTAAAAGTCTTTTCTGGTCACGTATGGGGATTTGAGAGAGGGGAGAAGGTTTCAGCAGGTTTTCATTCATGAGCTTGATCTGGTTTTCTCATGGTCTCTTATAAAACATATTAGCCCAATTTAAAGGCAGCAGGTTAGTTCATGGGGCAAGTAGTCTTTATCCCTGCCACTGAATTTGAGTGGCAGCTTATACTGAGGAAACCAGCACTTACTGTATTCCTGTCGGGTAACACTTTTAGTGTGGCGCTCCCAAAGCCCTTAGACATGCTAGTTCTGAAATGGGAAAATGGAGGCTTGGAGAGGTAAAATGATTTACTCAAATGTGTTTAACAGCAGGAGACACAGCCAGGATTCATGCCTGTGTTCTGCCATGACAACAGCTGCCTTCTGTTAACAGACATAAGGTAACAATAATGAACAATGTCTTCCCAGTAGGATAGCACAAAATACATTTAGCACTTACTAGAAATCATGAAATCAGTAATTACTGATTATGGTGGATAATTTGGCAACAAATCACTGGGCTGACTGCATCATTCAACTCCATTTTGTTGCCTTGTCAATAAGCTTTATTCTTGGAACAATTTGTGAACTGTTGGTGTTTTTTTCCAGTGGGCAGTACACATAAATGGCGTGTACATATTGGTAAACATCATGCAGTGTTGGCAAGTTGGAGGTTGTATTTTGAATTGATTTTTCTCATAGCTTTCAGCTGAGGTTTATTTTCATATAAGCAGTAATTACAGAAAATGGGTGTCTCTGAGGGTAAATGCTGCTATGTTGCTTAGATGTATTATGTGGCATGCTATAATTATTTGTTTGAGTTATTTCACAGCAATCTTTCTCAGCAATTTATACATGGATTCAAGGTCAGTAAAGGCAGAGTGTAGGTAATTTGAGTTTTCGTAAAATCTATATTGCTTTGTTCAAAAACATTTTTAGAAAATGTGCCATAATTAGCAGTTGGGAAATTTCAAGAAGGATGCAGAAACAAAAATATTTTGAGTTGTATTGAGAAGTTTTAAGTAGACAGTGCCAGGGGATTTAAAGATAAAAATGTTGTCAGAACACAATGGGATCTTTCTGAAATGGTGGGAAACGTGGGATAGTACCAGAAGCTGTGGTGTTAAATTCTGGTAGAGATGCTTGACTTATGTTGGGGTTACTTCCCAATTAACCCACAGTAAGTTGAATATATCAGAAGTTAAAAAAATGTGTGCCATAACCCAGCCTACTAGACATCATAGCTTAGTCTCACTTACCGTAAACATGCTTTGAACACTTACATTAAGACTACAGTTGGGCAAAGCGATTTCCCACAAAGACTACTTCACAATAAAGTATAAACTTCTCATGTTATTTATTGAATACTCTACCGAAAGTGAAAACCAGAATGTGAAAACCTTATTTTCAATCAGAATCATTGTCAATTACAAAGCAAAACAAACAGCAGCCGACACTAGCAAAAAGTCAGAAAGTCTTAAATCGAACCACGGTAAACTGGGTGCCACCTGAGCTGTCCTTTACAGGCTGAAGAGACTTCACTTACCTGGATGTAAGGTGAAGGAAACTCCTGTCCAACTCATGAGGTTGTAAGGTGTAATGGGTACTAATCGCTCAGCACTCCCTTTCCACTAGTCATTATTTGAAACAGGCTTCTTAGACCAAACCCAGATGCCTTTCTGACACCCCTGTCTGGATTTCTCCCCACCATCTAAGGTCAGCCTGGGTAGCCCATGCCAGGGAGCAGGCCCAAAGAGAACAGCCCGAAGAACCAGCTCAAAAAGACCTGAAATCCACTGTTGCCTAATTTGGGGCCTGTGGTCCAGCTGACATGGGAATCACTCAGGTAAATGGCTTCATGCTAAAATTTCAAGCTCCAAGGCAGGGGACATGTGTCGTGTGCATGACTATTCATCATTGTTTGGGTGGTTTTTGAATAAAGAGGGAATCACTTCTTATGATGAACTTTTCCTTAATCTAGAGGCAGGCTCAGATTCTAAGTCCTTGTGCAGCAAGGTCACAGACACTACCAGTGAGGTGTGCACAAGTGAGTCAGCATTTCAGCAAGGAAGAACACGAGAAAACATGCCAGAAACTGGGATTCCCTTTTTGATAGCTCTGTTCACCACCACAGCATTTTCTTCCGTATGTGGTAGGGTGCGAATTTCCTCACCTGGCTGGTTCTGGCGTTTCAAATTGGGCTTTATTTTCTTCATGAAAGAGTAGCACCTGATTTTTCAGCCCTCCCAGAAATGTATGTGTTACTCAATGTCTTTTTAATAAAATAATTTTCTAATTAGCCAGCCAGCAGTGGCTTCTGTTACTTGCAACTAGAATGACCCTTCTCCATTTTGTTCCATTTTGATGGAACTGAAAGTGAAACGGCCTAACACCCTGCCACTGAGACACGCCCTCACCCACATTCTTGACAGGTAACCTATAAATTTCACACCACATATCTTTAAAGAATGTCCTCTGTTTTTCACATAAAGTAAAGGAGACTTTCAGATTGAATTCATTTACCTATTCAGTCAGTAAGGTGCTTTCAGTATATGAGATTCAGCGTTCAGTCCAGAGGGTTCAGTGAAAAAAAAAATATCCCTGGTCTCCAGGGACTTGAAATCTTGTAAACAAACTTAAGCATATAAACCAAATACGACGTGACGCAGGACAGAGCCAGAGCTGACCTCTGCATGTGACTATAATTGATAAAATGTGGGGGCCCCCTTCTAGCCACTTGGCAGAACTTGAAGATGGAACAGGTAGGGATAATTTATATTGGCATGACCCACATCAAAAAGAAATTTCTTTGAAGTAGATAGGGCAATAAGGAAAGAGAAAATTCACTGACTGCCCTGCCTCCTCTTTCTTCGCTTTCTTGTTTAGCAGCTGATATGAACACTTAAATTAGTTTTACGTCAAGCTTATTGTTTTGAGATTGGGGAGGTGGTGGAATTAGAGCGCAATGGCACTTAATATTATTTTTGATGATAATTTGACTAAAGAATAAAAAGTTACCCAAAACAAATTTAGGCTCTGTTATGGTTTGTGTCTGGATGTCCCTGCAAGGCCTCATGCGGTCCTGGGGGTGGGCTTTTAGGAAGTGGCTGGATTTAGAGTTTGTGATGGGTTCACGGTCTAGTGCTGGGGTTGAGGTGTGAGTGCTACACCTGCCTTAGGGCGGGGAGCTGCACACAGGATAAGGGAAGAAAGAGACCCGCTCCTCCCCCTTTGCCCTTGATGCTTCTGCTGCCTCTCATCACCGTGACCTGTCGCCCTCCGCCACACCACCCTGCCTTGGAGCTATTGACTGAAACCTCTGCAAACTGTGAACTAAATAAACTTTTCCTTCCTTAACTCTGAGTGTTGAGTATTTTGCCTCAGCAGCAAGAAAAATGTAAGACAGTCTCCACTTTGTTTATTGAGTGCCTACGATGTATCAGGCTCTGTGCAATGGCTATTCCGGAAGTTTTCTCCGTCAGGATTTCCTACCATCCCTCCCTACTAGTATTGGTATCTTTAAATTGTAGGTGGATGAGGTTAACTCAAACTAGCGAGAACTAAAAAGGGGATGTTTTGTCCACTGGAAAAGCTTAGGTAGCTTCATGTAAAATCAGATCTCGGTGCTTAATGTCATTGAGCTTTTGTGTCATTCTGTCTTGGCATTGCTTTCCTCTCCGTTGGTTTTATTTCTCATTGTTGTCTCTACGTGGAAGTCAGTGAGACATCCTAGCAGAGGGGATGTGCCAATCAAAGGGCCACTTTTCCCCAAGAGTGTTAACAAAAGCCCCAGGTTTGAACCTGAGTCTGTTAGAATACTTTTGGACACAAGCAGCACAAACGTTGCCTGGAAGAGGGTTACTTTTCTTACACAGCGGGAAGCTGAGAGGTAAGAGCAGTTCCAGAGTTCATTAACTTAGGAGATCAGTGTATCAGGTAATGGCCAGCTTCTCCACGGGTCTCCTAGGCTTCCCTGTGGTTTCAGAGAGGTGCAGCAGTACCCAGCATCTATGTGTTCGCATGACAATGTCCAAATGCAGACAGGAATAAATTCCTACTTTGTCTTTTCTGTTTAGAGTGCAGCAGTCACCTACAGCCATACCACCCTGAACGCGCCCGATCTCGTCTGTTTAGAGTGCAGAAGCTCCAGAGGCGACTCATTCATCTTAGGCAGTGCTACAACACACCCTCAGGATTTGCTAAGACTTTTCAAGGGGAATACAGCTACCCGGAGAGTTTCACTAACCTTTATTCCTTGGGGCAAGGTGTGCACCCATGTGTGCTGCTGGGTTCACTCAATAACTAAGCAAAATAGAGTTCAAACACCCAGGAGGGAGGGGTGGATGGGGACACGGTTATTTTTTTTTAATACCCAAACATGTCTGCCACTGTCTCCCTGGGTTGCATCAGGTCGTTTATCTATGCCTAACAGAGGGGCACAATGACATGCCTACTCACATGCCTTCTTGTGGAGATGTGGAGGTGGTGGCCATGGTGGGAGGTGGAAATACTGCGTCAGAGAGCAGAAGATGTGCCCTCTCCCTTCTGCATTTCCTAAGCTAACTCCTCTACTCAGAGAAAGCATGAAAATCCTGTTATGTCCTTGACCAAATTTTTAGTTAAAAAATAAAAATCTTACTCCAAGAATTTGGGTGGTTTAAAAATATTTTTCAAAGAAAGAGACCTAGGTGGTCAAGGATAAAGGAAAACATATGTTAAACAGGATCTCTTGTTATAGGAGAGATAATGCAAACTGCTCACCAGAACACTGTTATTACAGACCATCTGTAGGAACATGAAAATATTTGTTAGTAAGAGTCATTTATTGTCATGATACTGGGTATCCTAAAATTTCACTATTTCACTGTTATTCTGCTTTTACTCTTTAGTATATTGTTTGCAATGCTTCCTTTTAAGAATCCTCTAAATATGAATGGTGTAAGAGATTACTTGCTATTGGGCACAAACCTAAAAACACATGGGGTGAGTCTTAGCACGTTTTGATTGATGGACTAAACATTTCCTCCATGACATTCTCTACACCTGGGCACACCCATGAATCTCAGCACTTGAGAGGATCACTGCAAGTTCAAGGCCAGCCTGGGCTACAGGGTGAGTTCAAAGCCAGCCTGAAGTACATGATGAGACTCATTTTTTTTTTTTTTTTTTTAAAGAAAACAAAGCCAGATGTGGTGGTGCACACCTATAATCTCAGCATTCAGGAGGCTGAGGCAGGAAGATCATTGTGAGTTTGAGGCCAGCCTGGGGTACATAGTGAGATCCTGTCTCAAAAAATTTTTTTGACAAAACAAGAAGTGTAATAGTTCCTGTTCTCTATTAAGGACTCCTTTCTTCTTTCTTTTTGGTCTTTTTCATTTTCTTTTTTTTTTTTTTTTTTTTTGCGGTACTGGGGATCGAACTCAGGACCCTGCGCTTGCTAGGCAAGCGCTTATTCCACTGAGCTATATACCCAGCCCCTCTTTTTGGTCTTTTTGAGACAGGGTTTTTCTATACAGTTCAGGCTGGCCTTGAACTCACTATGTAGCCCAGGCTGACTTTGAACTTAGTGATCCTCCTGCCTCAGCCTCCCGAGTGCTAGGATTACAGTCTTTGCCACCATGTCTGGCTTAAGGAGTAATTTTTAAGATCTTTAGTTACCTGCCTCCCTTTGGCTTTCCAGGCTTATGTAATACTCATATTCTTTAACCTAAGCTCTCTGAGCTTCCCATTCCATCAACAGGCCCTGACTCTGTGCTGGGCACCTCCTAAGCTCCTGACTTGGACTGTGCATGTTCTGTCCGTAGAAATGCCCTCTCTGCTTGTCCATATTCTATTTACCCCTCTAGACCAAGCTCCCTTTCCTCAACTTTGCCCATATTTAACCCTTTTAAAGTAATTTTGCATATAAGACAGTCCATGCTTCTTTGTTTATTCATTGTTTCCGCCTTGAGACATAGTGACCCCTCACCTATCGCGGGAGTTACGCTCCGGAGACCTCCGCGATAGGTGAAAATCCGTGAAGTAGCGGCGTTACATTTGTTTTATTATTTATATATATTTTAAGGCTTTATAAAGCCATCCCACACTCCTGTAAACCTTTCTCACTCTCTTTTTAACCTTTCCCACACTCTTATAAACACTTCATATGCTCTTAAACACTTTCTACTTCTTTTTTTTTAAATTTTATTTTAAAGACAAAAGAATGGAGATATCTGAACCAGAAAAGCCATAAACAATACAGAAAATATAAAGCTATACGGAATATAGTAGGGAATTAGCACTGGATGTTGTATTACATAGCTATCTTCACATTAGTTAATACAAAAACATTAAAGGAAATACCAAATTATAGAGAAGATAGTAGGGAATTTGCACTGGATGCTGTATAATATAAAGTTATCTTCACTTCTGTTGATACAAAAACGATTGAGGAAATACAGAATTATAGAGAACATAGA
>PVLD010007918.1:18219-39028 GCA_004027595.1 Dinomys branickii | reverse complement strand
TTCATCTTCACTGTGATAATAACTGTACTCCTGGATTTATCTATATCCTTGGACTCTCGCCTTGGGAAGAGATATAGCTACCTCAGACTATAACATACATGGGTGTATACAAACTGCCATGGTTGGAGGTGGGAAAGCACATATGCTCACAGTGGACCGCTTGGCTCTACCCTGTTGTTGTGCTATGGGAGGGGGCGGGTCCAGTCCATGAGGTGCCCCACTGCGGAGCAGCCGCGGGGCCCTCTGCGGAGCAGCCGCGGGGCACGCGCCCCCATCGGGGCACCCTCTGTGACCCTTTTGGCTCTGTCCTGTTGCCTTGATGCCAGAGGCCCTTTCTTCTCCTCCCACCTCCTCCTGATCTCCAGCATTACTGTTCCCCACCCCTTGCAGCTGGGCAATGGGTCTCCAAAGCTGAAGCTGCGAATGCCGAAACGAGGGTGTGGGTCAAGGGTGTGCTTGGAGCGGCAACCTCCTCCCTCTCTGTCTCGTCTCCCTCCGACTGCGCCATGGCAGATCTTGGATCCCCTCCTCCAGAGGAGGTTTTGCTTAGTCTTTCTGAGGGTTTCAGTTTCCATTTCAGATCCTTCTCCAGTTCAGGATATCCACCTCTTTCCTTTCTGTCCTTCACATGTTGCTATATTTCTATGTTTGAGTGGCATTCCTCCGGGAGGTTCTCTCTCTGCTGCCTACCTGGTCGCCATGGGTTCATACAAGGTTCATATATGCAAGCAGTATGGAGACACTCTTGTTCCTCGTATTAGTAGTTTGGGGTGAGTCCTGAAGCCTGTGGACTCGTCCCATTGCTGTCAGGAACAGGTGTGATTGCACAGGCCGCCGAGGCTCAAGGTGCTCACAGAGGGCATTCAGGGTGGGAGCTGAAGCCCAGTAACTCAGTTCATGCTTCCTGCTTGATGTTGGAGTGAGAAGGGCGTGGGGCCGTGTGATCCACCTCCATCTGCAGCTCTCTCTTGCTGTTGTGCTCCAGTTCCTGTTTGTTCCTTGGCTGGATCCCTGGGAGTTGCTGTGGCTCTGGGGTCACTGCCGATGCACCCCACCACTCCCCACTGGCAGCCGCCCACACAGTGGAGAGGCAGGAGGCCACAGCCTCGAGGCAGGCATAGAGCTGGGTGTGGTGGGATGTGTACTGGCTGCTCTGGCTCCACCTTGCCTCCAGGTGCTGATTAGGAAGGTTGCTGCAGGGTGGGGACTCCACTTCAGTGGCTGTTGCAACCTCTCATCCTCACACTGGATTTGACAACAGTTCTCAACCACCATTGCCTCTTTTCCTGGCTGAGCCCTCTCCTCTCCAGACCTGGACCAGCTCTTGGAACTCCGCTCTCCCCTGGCCGAGTCGGGAGGCTTCCATGAGCATGGGTCTCCGTAGCTGAAGCTGTGATTGCTGGAACGAGGGCTTGGGCCAAGAGTGTGTTTGAAGCAGTGGCTTCCTCTTTCTCTGTCTCTTCTCCCTCTGACTGTGCCACGGCAGCCCTCCGATCCTTTCCTCCAGGAGAGGTTTTGCTTGGTCTTTCCTAGGGCTTCAGTTTCCATTTCAGATCCTTCTTGGGTTCAGGGTACACACCTCTCTCCTTTCTGTCTTCATATTACTGTATTCCATTGTCTGGGTGGTAATCCTCTGGGAGGTTCTCTCTCTGCTGCCTACCCGGTCGCCATCTTCCCGGAAGTCTCTACATTCTTAAATCTACCTAATTTTAACAACATGTAAAATTCTATATGGGTACAGTGCAGGAGAGCACACAGACTGATGCTAGGGTTACTGAACCAATCAGCACCCAAGATATAGAACACAGCACTGTGGTTGGTCGCCTTCCATTTCCATCAGCCAATAGTGTGCCCAGTACAATCTCACACTGGCAAACTTGTGTAGGGGGTAGGGGCATACTGCATTTCCATTGTGTACAGTACAGTATCTCCTGTATTTTATTTCAATTTAATATTCTTTTAATATGTTTGAATTAACATTTTTATATTGTTTTAATTTTTTTAGGCAAAAATATTCAAAGTCATAAATGTTATGTAAATGCCTATATTCAGGAAAATCCCAGGGCATAGCAAAAACACCACGATACAGAATTAGACCTATTGTTTTACAAGACCCGTGATATAGTGAAGCCACAGTAAGTGAACCACGATAGAGTGAGGGACGGCTGCACTGTCTTGTCCTTGTAGAGTGTCTCGGAATTACGGCGGCTGTCCTTGTGCTGCTCAGGTATTTCTCGTAGCCTCAAATGGCCAAAGGAGATCTGAACTTGGTGTCTCCGAGGCATCTCAGCTCCACGTATCTGAAGCAGTGCCTGTTTCCTGCTTCTCCCCACTCCTATAACCCACTCCTGTTCCCGCAGCCCATTTCCGTAAGTTCCTATGCAGAGGCCAAGCTGGTCCTGTCAGATTCACGCTCAGTTTTGTGCTTTCTTTCAAAAACTCATCCAGACACCAAGTTCCGTCGGTTGTACATCTGAACATATCTGGACCCTCTTTTCCACTTTGGGCAGCACTAGTTCAGTCGAACCCTTCGTCACCCCTCACTTAGACCACGCAATGGCCTTCTGAAAGCACCCTGGCTCCTTTCAATCCCTCATACCTACTGCTGTCCAGGGCAGAGATTGTGCCATTCTTCTGCTTAAAAACCTTCAGTCATTTCCACTTGTCTGCTAGGAAAACAGACTTCCAGCATACCTCATAAGGTCATTAATCATTCATTCAAGGCTAGATCTCTAGCCTTGTGTTCTGCATTTCCTGACAGAGTCCTGACGCCAAGCAGATTGAGCTCCTGATGATCACATGAACATCTATGCTCATTCAGTTATTTGAACACGGATTTGGTATCTGGTGTTACTATGCCAAATACCTCATTAAAAAAATTTGGTTTTGGTATTTTTTTGGTATATAATGATCATGTTCAACATAAAGAAAGAGGAAGCTCAGCAGCCCTGGGGGTGCCGGGCAGTAGTGCTGGTCACTGGGCAGGGGCAATCAAGGGAATGGGGATTTAAAATTTTCCTCCTACTTCCCAATAGCTGTCCTCCATTTGGCTCCCTTTGGGTTTCTCACACAAGAGAAACAAGGCAATATTTAAACATGTGTGTTTGATGTATTTCATTTCAAATTATGTGCTCCGGATACATCATTTACTTCAAAAGGTCTTGAATTTACCCTTCTATATGGCATAGTAGTATTCCAGTGTGTATAAAAACCACATCTCCTTTATTCATTGATCTGTTGATGGGCATATGGGCTATTTCCAATATTTAATTATTATGAATTAATTATTATGAATAAATGGGTGTGCGTGTATTAGCTTTCGACTCTTTGGGGAAGACACCTAGAGGAGGATTATCTGGGTCAAGTGGAGCCTCTAATTTTAGCTTATTGAGGAATTTCCATACCGATTTCCACAGTGGTTGTACCCATTTACCTGCTCACTAACTGGAGAAGCGCTCCCTTCTCTCTACAGCCCCGCCTGCACCTGTTATTAGTTGGTTTCTTGACAATGGTCATTCTTTTTGTAGTGAGATGGAATCTTAGTGTTCTTTGGATTCGCATCTCTTGAATGACCAGTGATGCTGAACATTTTTTTCGTATATTTATTTGCTGTTTCTACTTCCTTGTCTGAGAAGTACATTCATTTCAGATGCCCATTTTTGGATTGGGTCTTTTAAATTGGGGGGTTGATTGTTTTGAGTTCTTTATGGATTCTAGACATTAGTTTTTTGTCTGAGGAATAACTGGTAAGTTTTTTCCCATTCTGTGGATTGTCTCTTCTAAATACCTCATATTACTTTAATTGTATGTTTATGTGTTTCTTCCCTCCCTTGGGTAGGGAGGGTTTGTCTCTTAATGTCCAGTACATATTAGAAATTCAATAAATGACAGCTGAACGAAGCAGTGATGATGTGCAAACTGTGTAAAGGTAGAACTACATAACTTCAAATCTCTCATAGAGGAAGCACAACATGCATTGAAAATATACTTTTATTTGATGGTCTGTTTGCCAGTGCTCAAACTGAGGTATCTGATATGTTGCTAATTTTGAGAAAAAATAGGCTTAGGATCCCTCCCTGTCTTTACCTTTACTAAATGCATAACTGACTAGGATTTGGAGCTTGTTTCTGGGCTGATGCATCCCCTGGTCCCTGGACGGGCGGACCTCAGAGTATTTTGATCTATTCTGGAGTGTAGTCCCCTGGATATATTCTATGAGAGATTATGTGCTAAGGAATCCCTTGTGTCATAATTTCATTGAAAACAGTCTCCTTCTTAGGTATACATAAAATGCACTTCAGATATCTGATGACACCTTAGATTTGATGAGACAGAGTAAATTGGAATGTCTGGGGGGACAGCCCATCAATAATATTGCTTAAAGCACCCCAAGTGAGCCTGACATGCACACTGATAGTTGGGGTTCTATCTTAGGGGTCTTTCTTTGATGAGGGTGAATTAACAGGAGACACTTTTAAATCTACCTTTAAATCTTCAGCGCAGTGCCTGGTCCATGGTCCATTCGAATCCTCATCTGCTGGACGAAATGGAATTATTAAGGGCCTTGGAGTGGTCAAAATTGAGATTATCTAGTAACTCTCCCAAAGACAAGTAGGAATTTTCCAGGTAGAAAAGAAGAGCATCAGAGAATGCCAGTACAAAGGCATGGAAATATGAAACCCAAACTGTTTCTATGGAAAAGCAAGTGGTGCTTCTGCTGGGACTGGGTGGGGCTAGTAGGGAGCAGGAACAAAGGAATCTGGGAAAGTGATCACACTACTCTTTAACCCAGTCCTTGTTGGTACTGACTTGAAAGGAGACCAATGGGGAGTGAGGAATTCAGATCCAATTTGATTGCTAACCTCTGAATAAAATTCTGAACAGCCCAAGAATTTCTTCCCCCACCTCCCACTTCTGTTTTGTTGGGGTTTTATTTTTGTATGAGGCACCTGTGGCCTTCGTGCTATTGCTTGCTGGCCCAGAAGTTACACAGTCTTCTTTCTTTTTCTATTTTTGACCTCACTTTCACCCACAATATGGCTAGTGCTTCACTGATCTATCATTTTACATCATCTGCACACCCCCAGGGGCACCATCCACACTGTAGTGGCTGTGAATGGTGCCAGTCCTGACGCCAAGCAGATTGAGCTCCTGATGATCACATGAACATCTATGCTCATTCAGTTATTTGAACATGGACTTGGCATCTGGTGTTACTATGCCAAATACCTCATTTAAAAAAATTTTTTTTTGGTATTTTTTGGTATATAATGATCATGTTCAACATAAAGAATGAGGAAGCTCAGCAGCCCTAGGGGTGCCAGGCAGTAGTGTTGGTCAGAGTTGGGGCTTTGGAGCAAAGCTGTACTTTGAATACAGACTCTGCTATTTACAAGCTATGCAGACAGGGACAAATGGTCTACTCCTTGTGCCTGTTTTCCCCTTGGCAACATAGGATGATAACGGAAACTTTCTCGCAGTGTTGTTATGAGGATAAATGGTTTAATGTAGGAAACTTCTGAAATAGTTTGGACAGGAATCCTTGAAAGGTCCATGTGTGAAGAGGCTTGGTCCTGGCCCTTGGCACCATGGGGAGGTGGGGGAGCTTCAAGAGATGGGCTGCAGGGGTCTCCTGGTCACTGCAGGTGCCCTTGAAGGGCATACTTGGAACTCAGCTCTCTCCTGTTCTCTTTGCTTCCCAGCCACACACAGAGAGCAGCTCGTCCCACCACTCGCTCTCTGCATGATTTATGCTCATGTCAAAGGCCAAAAGCAACAGCCAATGGATGATGGACTCCAAACCTGTGAGCAAGATAATCTTTTCTTTTTATAAGCTGATTATCTCAGGTGTTTATGATAGTAACTGGAAGCTGATTAATATACACAGTAAATAATGCAAAACCTTAACTAATTTTATTTACCTGGCCCTTTCTGTATCACATGTAATTTCATGCTTTCTAAGAGTTGCTTGCTCTCTGTGGGTCTTTTATTACAATTTGGCTGGCTAAAAAGAGGAAGGATAGAAGCAAAGGTGTGCTAGTGATTTAGTAGCAATGTTTGTTCCAGGTTTAATTATGTTCTTGAATTTTAAAGTTACCTGTGATTTGGATAATAGTTTTTGTTGCACTGTATTCTGTTTGGGAGAATGTCTTGGGATTCACAGGACAGTGGAAACTAATCTAATGGAATCTGTTTGGTTATTATACAGCAGCTTCCTTTGGAACATGTCCACTTAATGATCCACCAAAATTAACCTAGAATGTTGGTGGAACCACACTGTTCTCTTGAGAATTGGACTTTTCATCTCTGATCAACATTATGGATTTTATTTTTAAGTCGATTAGATTTAGGTTCTGCCCCACTATATCAAACACAAGCTTAATGGTGCTTGCCTACGTCCCATGTAATCAGCAACACTGAAGCAGGAATTAGCCCAATTTTGGGAACTTCTTGAGTCAGAGTGAACTCTTGGAACTTACCTGAAGCAAGCCCAATGAGGTCTCCACAGACCACCTTTTATTAGCAGTTTGTGACAAAGAGGGCTGGCTCAGACTTTTAAGTTAATGTTAATTATGGAATGATGTTAGAGGGAGCACACTGAATGTCTTTAACCTATTTTTTTTAACCCATTTTTAAAAAGCAGGTCAAATTGGGTATCTGGAGGATAACTTATAATTTGGCTCAAAATAATTGAAGAAATTTGACATGAAATGTAATAAAGGGGTCAAGGCTACTGTAAGTTAAAAATTCTGAAACAGATTCATGTAGCCCAAGGCACTTGTCATTTGTCTATTACCATAAAGTTCAAGAGGGTACCTGGGCTTTTGTTTTTCCAGTCTCTCTTTGCTTTATTAAAGGAAGGTTGTTCTCATTTCTCAGCTGAAGAAATACAAATGGCAAATAAATACATGAAAAGTGTTCAGCATCATTGATCATTCGAGAAATGCAAATTAAAGACAGCACTCAGATTCCATCTCACCCCAGAAAGAATGGCCATCATCAAGAAGTCAGCCAAAAACAAATGCTGGAGGGGCTGTGGGGAAAAATGAAACCTTTTCCCTTGTTGGTGGGAGTGTAGACTGGTACAACCACTTGGAAATCAATGTGGAGATTCCTCAGGGAACTAGGATTAGAGGTCCCACTCAACCCAGCTATTCCCTTTCTGGGTATTTTTTCAGAAGAACTGAAAACATCATACCACAGTTATATCTGTGCACCCATGTTTATAGCAGCGCAATTTGTCACAGCTAATTCTTGGAAGTAACCTAAATGCTCATCAACTGAGGAATGGATAAAAAAGATGTGGTATTTTTATACAATGGAGTATTACTCAGCTATAGAAAAAGATAAACTCAAACCTTTTATAGGTAAATAGATCCAGCTAGAGACCATACTCATAAGTGAAATAAATCAGACTCATATGTGTAAACATCGTATTGCCTCCCTAGTGTAAGAACTGGAAAGAGTAGATAAAACCTGAAAGGTACAACAGATATTGTGAAAGGGAAAGAAATTGCTCAAAGGGAAGGAACAACTGGGGTGAGGTAAAGGAGGAGAGAAAGAAAGAAGGGAAAAATATATATGTATATACAAGGATAGCTGGGATAATTATACTGCTGAGGTCTATTGGTTTATTGAAAGGAAGAGCTAATGCTTAAATCTTTTTTTCTTACCCAATTTTGCATGTTTATATCTGGTAAACTGGATAACTAATTTGAAGACAACACTATGCAATATAACAACCATGGTTGAATTTCTACCACCTTGATTAGTGAAACTCTGTATTGTTTCTAATGTTTTTAAAAGTTTTTAAATTCTCTTTAATGGTTTGATCAATCTTGCATTCTTACATCTGGTAATCTGAGCAACTTTGTTGAAGACAACAATATGTACTATAACAACCATTGTTAATTCCTACCGTCGTTTCGAGATTCTGTATTGTTCTTTTTGCTTTTGTATTGTTTTATCTTTGTTGTTGTTTTATTTCCTTTTCTCTTTAAAATAAAAAAAGCCAAAAAAAGAAGGTTGTTTTGCATTCTTCTTGGTATTTCCTTAGAAAGACACAGACAGCGAGCTGTTTCTCTCCCGTGACAAGCGTGGCTGGTCGAATTCCGCTGGACCGGATGTAGAATACGGAGCTCCCGGCTTTGAGGAAGAAGCAAGGGGAGAGGTGGAGGGAGAGTGGTTTCTAGTGTTCCCCCGGAAGTGGAGTTGGAGAGAAGTCACATGCAAATGACATATTCAAGACAGGAGCCAATGAGGGGCTGGGGCACCCAGCACGTGGGAGGAACGCCCAGGGATAGTGTCCTCCTGACCCTCAGGGAGTTCTGGAGTACAGCTTATGGCCCAGAGTTGTCCCAAAGGGAGAGGTTTTCATTCTTTTACCCCGTTAACCACTGGTTAGGAACCATGGAGAAAGGGGCCTGACTTTGGGGATACAAACTCTCTGTCTCTTAGTTTTTACATTTGCAGATAAACCAGACTCCGGTAGCACAACTTAAAAGATCCTCAGGTGTTAACTGTTTACAATGAAACCCAGTCGTTTAAGGTCTTTTAAATATTAAGGTCTTTTAAATCTTAAAGGTTTGATTAATACATTCTGGATGGGCCAGGCCTGTTCTCTTCCTTGTGCTTTTGCTTTTCTTTTGGGATTTCTATTTGGAAAGCTCTATAAAAAATGAAAATTAGATCAATTAAATGTATTAGAGTTTATTTGAGCTAAGCAAAACAAAAACATGATTTGTGAATGGGGCAACTCCCAGAACCAGAGCAGGCTCTGAAAATTCCAGCCAACAACACGATCACATAGCGTTTGTAGAAAAACAGGTGAGAAGTAGAAAACACCTTAACTGGAGACAGTCCAGTGATAGAGCCAGTCAGCTGGTTACAGCTTACCTGTTAACTGTTTACAGCGTCGTTAGTTAATTACCTCAAGGTCCTTCTTCAACCACCTACTGCTCAGTTACTACGATGAAACTCTATTTTGGTCTACTGGGCCCAGTGCAGGTGCCCAGTCCAAATTTAAGGTCTTCTACAAAATTTTACTTAGCAGTTTTCTGTTTGAGAAGAAGAAGGGCCAGTAGGGCCTGAAGTAGAGGAGTCAAGGAGGCAAGTGTTTTTGCCTAGTTCTGCACTCTAAAAGGGCGAGAGATAAAGAGGACCTTAAAAATCATCAGAGAGGGGAGGGAGACAGACCAGGGCCCTGTGCAGACGCCCCACCTGGGTGCAGAGTGAAAATTCACCTGGCCATAGGCTCCCTTCTTCTGCATGGCTTGGGGAGCTGGTGGAGAGACACAAGCCCAGGAGGCGATGGGTAAGTGTGCAACTCTGTGGACAAGGTGAATGTCAGGGTCTCCCAGGCCTTTTTGCAGAGCTTTCCTCTTCTAGTTGACTTTGAATGTCTTAATTTTACAACCCAGACTAAACCATTGTTTACATTTTGGTGTGAGCCCTTCTCACCTTTTTCTCAGTACGTAAGTACTGAAAAAAATACTTATATGTACTAAATTTGTTTGCACTTTAACAGAAAATGCTTGGGGAAAATTCTCAGCCAAATAAGTGAATGTGGCCCAATGAGACTCCATTACCCCCTCTGCTTACATAGACCCTGTCCTGAATAGGGGCAGGGGTAAATCTGGTCAGCACATTGAGGTTCTTGGTTATTCTTTTAAAAATCAAAGTCTGATGTTCTTACCCTCTGTTTAGCTAGCCTGGAGCTAGTACTTTGACAGGTTAGGTTTTAGGCTTGGAGACTCCGACAGCAGGCATTGAAAACAAAACAAAATCAGAACCAAAACCAAAACCAAAACCACAGGAAAAATAAGGGGTAACCAAATTTGGTGCCACCCTAGATGGGGCTCCCAGGGGTTGTAAAGGAATCTGAACTAGGAGTTCAGTGGTAGCTGAGGATCATTGAACTTCTGTTCCCACATTAAGGTCTTTTAAATCTTAAAGGTTTGGAAACTCTAGAGCAGCGATGGTGAACCTTTCAATGATAATAAACAGCCTGCTGCAGCACGCGTACTATAGGTTCACCACTGCTCTAGGGTGATGCTTGGACATGTTGTAGGTGTGAGAATTCACTGTGTTCAAGTAATGGGCAGGTTATGTATCTCTGAGCAGGTTTTCTAGGAAGGAGGCTCTAGGATGGAGTTTAGTGAGCAGAATGTTAGTTGGGAAGTGCTCTAGAGAATAACACACTGGAAGGGAGGGGAGGAAAGCAGGACCGGGCAGAAGAAGTTGGGTTGCAGTGCATGTCTGATGGCCTCTACTATTTGCCCCAGGGCACAGTGTGGTCCTGCGCTGGGCCTAGATGGCTCGGCCTTTCTCTCCCTTTTACCTCTTCCTTAGTCGCTTGGATGTGGTCTGTCTCAGAACACTAATCTTGGGGAAAGCAGCTCTCTGCAGCTGGGACAAGCTATGAAGGAACTCACAGCTGCTAGGGACAATGGTTCCACCAATGGGAAGCTAGGCACTCTATTGGTGTGTCTGATGGTATGTAGGTGGCTTAGGACAGCATGGCATGCTGTGGAAAGCAATGACCTGAGGTGCGTAGTGCATGCTATGGCCAAAGTTGTTCAAAGTTAATTTCTGAAAGTACTGTTCTTGACCAGTAGAAGCCATTTTAGGACAGTGATGGCAAACCTTTTGGCGTTTTCAATATGACAAACAGCTGGTTGTGGCATACATGCCATAAGTTCACCACCACTGTTTCAGGACATATTGTACTATGGACATGGTATTCTATTTGGAACCTCTCTGCCCTTGGGGGAATTCAGTGTCTGAGATCCAACAGTGACTAACTAGCTGCTTATGACACAAGGCTTGTGATGACGACAGAATTTCTGTGTGCTTCAATGGCTCATTTAAAAAATAAAAATAGGGGTAATAGTTATATCTACTTTGAAGAATTACTGAGAGAATTAAGGAGGTATACCATGTAAAATGCCAGGCACAGTGCTAGTACGCTGTTAGTGCTCAATCGATGTGAGCTGCTATTACAGTAACTATGACAGTTGTTATTACCTTCAGGTTATCAGAAGCTGCTGGAGTTGATGACTTTGGTCCTCAAATCTCAGAGTTCTGGGCTATCTTCCCTGGCCTTACAGCCTTTCCGTTGCCTACTGGATTTTTCCACTTGATTCCAACTAACATCAAGGACTCCTAAAATTTTGTCTTTTCCCAACTCTCTGGCCTCATATGCATACCTTCCACATTAGCTTCTGTTCATGTATTTCAGAATCATCCAGCCTGAACCTCTGGAGCTCTCCTTCGCACCTCCTGCCTTTCCTTTTCTTCCCAGATTCTGTTGGCTGCAGAGCTATGTCATGGGCTTTATGTTCTTCTGGAGAATTTCTCAAACTCTCCTCCCTTTGGCCTTATTTCAGCTCTCTTCCCACTTGCATGAGCACAGGTGTGTGCATGTGCGTGTGCGTGTGTATGTGTGTGTGATGCTGAAGTCAAGGCCTTTGCATGCTGGGCAGTCGCACTACCCCTGAGCTCCAGCTGCAGGTCCTACATCCACTTTTGATGAGGTCAATTTTGTTTTAGAGATGGCTGCAGAGGAGATTTTTCCAAACTACAGTTAGATCATGTTATTCCTCAGTTGAAGTCCTTCCCAGGTCATTTCTTCCAGCAGGAGCTCTGAGCTCCTCAGACGTTTTTGTGTAATCTTGGCCCTACCTGCACGTTAAGCCCCCTCTTTTCCTACCTCTGCCCCATCTCTGATTGCAGTGCTGATGTGTCTGCTTTTCCATTTATGTGCCAGGCTGTTCCTCAGTTCTGTGTCTTTCTCTGCATGATTGCTTTTGTCTCTCAGACTTACCTTAGCCCTGTCTATTTCCCTGGAGGATTTTTATTTGTTCATGAACTCTTAGTTTATAGATCACTGCCTTGGCATATGTCCCAAACTCAGTTTAGACTTCAGCATTCTCTTTTTTATAAGTATCTATTATTCGTTTATTTTAAATTTCCTTTTTTTCCCAGCAAATACAATGTTCCCATGCTGTGCCAGGCAATCAATCTCATCAGTGCAGGCAGTATTTTAAATTATTTCTTACATGTCTAGCTGATAAACTTTTCAACTATTTTTTCTTAGTTTTATCTTTAATTGGCACATGATTGTACATATCTGTGAAGTTCAATGTGATATTTTGATAGACATACACAGTGTGTGGTTGTCAAACCAGGCTTATTAGCATATCCATCACCTCAAACATTTCATTTGTTGTGAAAATATTCTGTATTTATCAGCTTTCCTGTTACCAGAGCATTCAGTTCATGGTTGGTTCAGTTCGTGTCTCCAAGGCTGGAGCATCATGGTAGATGGGCCTGGTGGAGGAACACTGTTTGCATCATGATGCGCAGGAAGCAGAGCGAAGGGAAAGCGTACCAGTGGGAGACAGACCCTCCCAAGGCACACCCCCAGTGGCCTATCCCTTCCAACAGGGACCCACCTCTTCACAGCACCTTCAGCTGCAAATTCACCTGTGTAGCACCCTCATGATCCATTACCCCTCATGAAAGAGCCTCATAATCAAATCAAATTGACAGTTAAGATTAACTGGCACATGTTTGAAATCCTCTTTTCCAGTTTTTAAAGAAATATTATTTATTGTTGTTATTAATATGGCCACCCTAATGAACAGTAGGGCATCAGAACTTAGTCCTTCTATTTAACCATAACTTTTCACCCACTGACCAGTCCCCTCCCCGCCCCTCCCCCATCAATTTCTGGTTATAGCTGCCCTACACTCTACTTCTCTGAGTTCGACTCTGTGGCTTCTACCAAGTAAGATCTTGTGGCCTTTGTTTTTCTGTGCCTGGCTTGTTTCACTTAGCTGGCACAGCACTTTCTTATTTTATAATCTGGTACTATATCTAGCACAGTGCCTGCACGTAATTTCTATAAGTGCTCTTCACCTAGATGAAGATACCATGGTAATACTGCCTAAATGGAAAATCAGGATATATGGTCTGGCAAAGCATTTGTTCTTACTAGTGAATGTATTTATATAGAATCTCATAAAAATAACTTCTGATTGCCCTTTTAGCTGTACGAAACCAATAAAAGTGCATAGGTTTAGGCACATTTTCAAAATTAACTATGTTTATGGGGTCACTTTCTGCAGGCTTCTTTGGGGTTTCCTTCGGGCTGTGATTTTCTGTGAGTTCATGGTTATCAGGCACCTTTCTCATTACAGTCTCGTTCCTTTAAAGGACTTAAATCCATCCCGGTCTGGAGTCTTGAGATCTGACAGTAGAGTCACCGATCTCAGATATGGGTTTGAAGAATTACAGTTACGTCCTACCATTTTATAGCAGGCCAATTCTCTATAAAAATACCTTTCTCTTCCTTTTACTTCACCTTTCATTTCTTCCGTCTTTTAACCTGTCTTTTTATGTGCTGGATGTTATAAGAACTGCTTCCATGCAGGGTTTGCTTGGGTAAACTAGTAAACTAGTGGCCCTTCGAGGAGAGGCACCAGGGCTGGGAAGGAGCTCTTTAGTGTTCTGAAGCTCTGCGGCCCAAACTCAGTGCACAGAGAGGTCAAAGTGGGTCCTGCCTGTGGGCGCTGGAGAGATACTGCTTCAGTTTTTCAGTGGTCACGGTCCCAGACTGAGGCCCTTGGAGTAGTTCGTTTCAACTGTGAGCTCTGTACTTCTGGAATGGGAGTGTGGCGTGAAGCCCCCATATGGGTAGGTGGTAGCATGCAAGTGCCCAGGAAAACTTCGAAATCTTCCCCGAATTCTAGCTACTCCCCACCCCCACTATCAATATGGAAAGATACAGAGCCTGGAGATTGCTCCTAATGGGGCATAACTAATTTGTGATTAAAATAACTTTGAAAGCACAAAGAGATCTGTAATAAGATGACATTTACATTAAACATTTTCCTTGGCTGGGGAAATATACTAGACATGCAGTTTATGTAAGGAAAGAACATACCTTTCTCCCTGAGACAGTCCCTGCTGCTTTTAGAAAATAGCTAGGCTTGCTTTGATGGACAGATGGTGGATTCATGTCTTATCTTCAGTGCTGAAACCAAAGCTGAGTCCTGTTTACTGTAGCTGAAAATGAGTAACTTCATTGTATTGTGACCTGGTCATCTTTTTCAAAAACATTGATCACTCCTGACCAGTTCACTTCAGATAAAAAATATATTGTGTTTGTCTCTGACTTTAAAACTTTCTCCTGTTTGGAAACATTAAAGGCTACATTAAATTTTTATGCATTTAAATAGCTTAGAAATAATAGTTTCTAGACTCACATTTCTTCTAGGAAACCTTTCTACCACTTTATTCAAGGGGAATAAAATGAGACAAATTCATTATATTGCCCTTTGTGATACAGGATTTTTGTTTTAAATATGATTTCAAATGACAACAGATGAATGTAACAGGAAACATAAGATGAACTCACAGACAGTGCAAGTCACCTTGTTTTTCCACATCTATCTGGAATTATCTCCTGCTCAGTTCATTATCCCCAAATCCATCCAAAATTATTCCCCAAAGGGAACTTTGCTTGGAGAAGTCCTGCGCTTACTTCGTGGAGTTTGGAATGCACAAGGCCAACAGATGGCCCAGCCTCCTCCTCCCTGAGGAGTTAATGGACTCAAATATGGAGACAAAGGCCCCTGGGGGCTTTTTCTGGGCTTAAGCCTTAGGTCCCACAAGTCTTCCTTTAGTGCCCCAGCAAAAGGGTGAGGACTGTCTCACACCCAGGTAGGAGAACGGTCTGCAATGTTACTGCTCTTCTCTTGTAATGGGATTTTCCCATTCAAAGAAACAGCAAACAGAAATCGGGAGCCGGAATGCAGTGGGGGGGGGAGGAAAATGCATCTTTAAATCTCAAACTGAGAGCCAATCAGTGCCCCCTGGAATTTGGGGAAGGAGTGTACATGGATCTGCCACCAGAGGCGGCCTGGGCTGACAGCTCGCTAAGGAGGCGGAGGTCTTCTTCCATCCTGAACTCTCCGGAGGGTGGGGAGAAGGGTAGTACTGCAGAGAGACGGGCAAGGTCAGAAGGCTGCGTGTGAGAAGCTTGTCTGCAGGAGGCTGGATGCCTTTGTGTACCTCTTCCTTGGTTGGATGTTGTTTTCAGTTAGGAATCAGCCAGGGTCTTTTATAAATACTGGCATAGCAGAATCTGCCCTGCCAGGTTTTCCATTTTCCTATGCAGCAGGACCCACTTGTTGGCTAACATGGTGAGGGAGAGCTGGCATAGTCCCAGCAAACAAAATCCATTTTGGCTTTGGCTGGACTGTGAGACTTGCCTCCAATTTAGCTAGTAAATCTCTTCCTATCAAGGGAGCTGGACATTGTAGGACAATTAAAATCTCAGGGTTAAATGTTTGGCCTTTAAAGTGACACATCAGAGGACTAAAGAATCTCTCAATAGGGATCCCCTCAACCCCAAGTACAGCTATAGAGTTTTCCAGGGAAGGAAATCAAAACAGAAGCAGCTGCCTATGTCAATAAGCGATCAAATTGGCTCACCCATGACGTCTAGGTTCACCTGGGGTCTCTTGGAGGAGATGGTGATGCCCATGGGCAGCACCATGGCCAGTTCCGCTGGGCCTCTTCAGTTGTCACAACAGGAAATGAGGGTTCTGGCTGGCCCAGCCCCTCTAGGAGTGGGGGCAGTCAAACCTCCAGTGCCACAAATCAGTGTGTTAGCTGCCTCACATGCAGAGCAGGGCCCAGGCAGTGGCTTGGTACAATCTCATGCCTGGTGTCCAATCTTCTTGCATTTGAAACAGAAACTGTTTCCCTGGCTGTTCCTGGGTTTCACCTTAGACAGCCTGGGTAGGTTTAAAGCATTACCAATTTTTTTTTCTTTTTTTTTGAGACAGGGTCTCACTATGTAGTGCAGGCTTGCCTTGAATTCACTAGGCTAGCCTTGAACTCATGGTAATCCTCCTGCCTCAGCCTCCCGAGTGGTGGGATTACAGGCGTGCACCACCATGCCTGGCTAATGCATTACTGATCGTGACAGCCATCCTCCCTCTCTTGTCTCTCCTCTAATCTCAATGAGGAACACAGAAAAGGCCATGTCCGGCAGTTGGGCCATAGGTGTCTGTGGCCCCATCTGAAATTTCTGTAGCTTATGTTGAGTGTCTGGGGTTGACCGACAGATGAAATGATTTCCCATTAGTGCCTCTCCTCCCTGGAAGATGGATCTGTATTAGTATACATGCGGCCTCTACTAATCTGTTATGAAACAAAGCTGGATTTTTCTCTTTACCCTGTAAGACTTCACCCACTCTATCATAATTAGCAGACTGTTTAATGCACCTTTTTATCCCCATGATAAGAGCAGCTACTATACTAGACATTATTTCTAGTCTGTGCTGAGTATTATACTCTGAGGTTGGTTCTGTTGAAGGGAGATTGTTAGCCTCTCCAGTATGGTTTCTTTCCCTTTTCAAGACATATTGTTTATCTCTAGACTTTTTTAGCCTCTTGTAGTATTCTTGCTTTTCATCAGGGGTACAGAGAATGTCAAAGATATATTGGATATATCACCATGATAAATCAAAAACCATGGCCAGAGTTTGAAGCCCATATGCGAACTCACTAGGGTCTCCTGACCATTGGTCTAATCCTTCCTGGTACTGTTAGATACCTGCTACTGAAAAAGGAACTCACACTCGAGTACTCCCTCCTGGCTTTTCTCAGGGGCAGGATAAGCTGGATTCTACTTGTAGGGCTTAAAGCCCTCTGAGAAGCCTGATGTGGGGGCTGAGGATCACTGGGATCCTGTGGGTACTGGGCTCTGTTGTGGTTCCTGAGTCACTTGTGGGGGGTGGACTTGATTTGTAGGGCTGGGGGCCATGAGGAGGAGCTTGAGGCCTCCTGGTATCATTAAAAAGAGGAGAGAGAGCCATGTCCCTCTGAGAGACAAGTGAGGTTCTCTGAACAGGGTCATCAGGGATCATCTAGAATATATTTTTCCTTCTCAGGGACTGCTCTAAACACTATAGCTCCTGAGCATGCCTTTTGATTCAGTCACAAAACCCAGAGTGCAAGGCCTGTCATTCCACCTTGTATGTCTTAAGCAGAAACGCTGTAACTGAAGAACAGTCTCATAATTTAAGGTACCTCTTCATACACATCTCTCACTACCTCCCAGTTCATACTGGACCCAAGCTGTATTGCAGTAATAGATAACCTGCCTCTGGTTTAGATATTCAGGATTAAACCTCTTACATTCATTGAGAATATGAGCTGGTGGCAATATTGGTCCATGTGGTTGAGAGATCCGATAGGTTTCCCATCTGCTTGTCTTATAGGGGCCTACAGAGAGGAGACAGCTGGGCCTGTGCTCCTGAAGGAGGCATCCCATGCATCCTTTGTGAGAGCCTGACACAAACTAGACAGGCATCTCTGTCCATGGGATGACAGCTTCATTAAACAAGGAACTACCCTACAGCATGTAGATGATACTCTAGTTTGTAGCCACCTCAGAAATTATCTAACTATAACACTGTACAGACTCTCAACTTTGTGTCTAAGAAACAAGATCAACCAAAAGGTGAAAGCTACTCCTATGAGTCACTGGAAGACTTGAGATTTCTCTTCCAAAAAGCAAGACCCCCGTGCCACTACAGGAAACACGGAAGTCTGACCTGCTTCTCATATTTGGACTAATAGTGAAGGTCAGTGGTCATTAACGAGATAGGAGAGTAGGTTGTGGTAAAGCTGGCTGGGTAAGCAGCTGTGCCCTATTAACTAGGAGATCCCATACAGAACAGTTCCCAAAGCCACGCACATGGATTCTCTGGAGAACTCAAGGAGATTTTCAAGGGGATGGCCTAGACCTGATGATGTCAGCCTGAGGAGTGGGATCCCAAATTCGCCCCTCAGGACCCGTATGTAGGTGTTTGCGCAGGTTTCCTTGAGATTTGGGCAGCATACAAGAAAGGCAGCCGTGAGGAGCGCTGTCGTCGGAGCTTTCCGCGGTAGCCCACACTGTGTTTCTTTGCTCTTACCCTCGTTTCTATTTACTCAGCCTAAGCTCACTCGGCAGAGCCAGTTTCTCCCCCACTCTTCATTTTTGCTTTTCTGAATAAACTTTGTCGCAGATAACAACAAAATTATTCAGTGTGTGTCAAGAATATGAATTAAATATCTATATTATTATATATCATAATATATAATTGTAGCATATAAAATTACTATGTATATTTTGTAGGCTTGAGCTACTGAGGTATTGGAATTGTTACTATAGTATAACCTAGATTATTCTAGCTGATATAGAGGTTGGTTTATACTAGTACATACAGAAATACCCCATTTTTTAATGAGATGCGTAGAAATGTGTTTTTTTAGATGTCTTCGGATTTATTTAATCAGTTGCCCGTTGAGGGACATTTATATTTCCCAGTGTTTTTCCATTACAAAGGATGCTGCAGCAAACACCTTTGTATATCATTGTTATTTAGGGCCGAATCCTTTCCTTTTTCTTTTGTTTTCACTAGATGGGGTTGCATGTAGCCAGTGTAACCTTTACTCCCTTCTAACCAACAGGAATGGGCCCCTGCGTCCGGCCTGCCTCGCGGACAGGGGCCCCGCGCGGAGATGACTCCGTGGGCGATGACTCATCCTTTCCTTCTGCCTCCCTTGCTTCTCCTTGGTGCTGCTCCTGACCCACGGGCTTGCTCTTAGGAGGAGTTATCGGCTTTTCTGCCCAGTGTGCACTGCCTACTTTGCAGTCTCTGCTCTGCCGCTGTTGCTGAGGGCCGTAGTCACTCGTGCTCTGGCAGAGGCCTCCTGCTCCTCGTGCGGTGCCCCGTGCATCTGGCAGCTCCTCCTCGTGCTTTGTATTTGGGGCTTACGCGCATCTTCCAGTTTCACCAAAGACGCGGTTTGATTTTTGTTTCCTATTGGCTTTGCTTGCAGGGGCTTCCAAAAGAAGAGGGGACAGTGTCAGCTTATGATGTCATTTTAAATCTGGACATTCCCTTCAACTTTTAAAAATATTTGTGTGGCAGTTATCACTGGTTATTTTTAAGTACATGCTGAATCTAGGAAGCTTATGGAACCCAATTTGGAATTTACTTTAAATGATATGAAGTTTGCAATTTTATATTAAAAATGTTTTAGAAGATAAGCAGTTAGGTGTGCCTTGACCTAATATACTAAGAGTCTGTTTACTACAGGAAACAGTGCTCTGCTAAACACAAAAGGCAGTGAGCACGACCCTCAGCGCCTGACCTGGGTGCCATCAGGATCCCAGTCACTGACGCACAATGTTCTAACTGGCATCACAGCCTCTTATTTGAATGCTCATGCCTAGTTCAAAACAGCTTGAAGTAGAGGGTAGGGTAAAAATTCTTCACAGTGTTTTTTAAAGGTAAGCAATTATGTCAACACTATAGCTCATATTTTCTTTGATTTCTTTCAATACCAACAGTTACATATTTTATAACGAGTTTGGAATTTATTTGTTTCTACATGGTAGCATTTCCAAAATCAGAGTAGGGCCCTACTAAAAATAGTTAAATAGTAAGTCCTTAAATACCAGAGTGGAATGGCCCGTGTATGTGGGTATGTGAGTCTGTGCTACAGGGTGTAGCAGCAGTGGTCTGTGCTCTACCCAAATCCCCTCAGCATCTCTGTCCTCAGTGGGCAGCTGCTTCACGCCTATAGCTCTCTCTGGGCTACAGGAGCACACTTGACCCATGCCCAGGGCTGCCAGAAGCGCTAAAGTTAACACACCCAGGAGTAGCCCTCAGACAGTGGCTGAGAAGAGCTAGTAGGTGAAGATCCCAGCTTCCTTGCCACTCTGATGGAAACACCCCGGGGTGAGTTCAAGGACATTTCCTAGAGTTTAAAATGGGACTGAACCCCACTTGTCTATGGAGGTAATCAGTTCATCAACATATCATTTTAGCTTTCTTTTCTTCTCTGTCTCATTTTCCCCATCAATCCTGGTCTCAGGCTTTTCTCTTAGGAAATTCTAGTTTAAGACTCTGTGCATCCGGAGTGGCTCTAGAGAATAGATCTGCAGGAGAGGCTGTGAAGGCAGACCATTCTCTGGCTGGAAGGTAACCACTGGTGTCCTGTAGGACTGCACTTGTAGCACTGTCCTTGGGGGGTTTGGAGTGAGGGGAGTCACTGGCTTATAGGATAGCCCTAGTGTGGAGAGATATGGACCATAGTTACTAGTGGACCACAGAACTGGCTGGCTTGTATTAATGGCCATAGAAAGCCTGAGGGAAGTAAATGACATATTCAGGTTAGACAACTATCAACTCAGGACAGTGTGTAAAAATGAAATCTTTCATTATCTTCCTAAGCAGGAAGACAGACTAGGTTAAAAGTAAGGACAAGGTTTGGTTATAAGAGTGCTAGTTACATAGCTAAAATGTGGAAGCAACCCAAGTGCCCATCCACAGAAGACTGAATTAAAAAATTGTGGCACTTTTATATAATGGAATATTATTCAGCTATAAAGAAAGACAATTTTGGGAACTTTGTAGGCAAGTGGACAAAACTGGAGTCCATACTCATAAGTGAAATAAATCAGCGATACATGTGCAGACAACGTATTATATCACTGGTGTAAGAACCCGAGGGTGGGAATATAAACTAAAAGTCATAAAGGAAATCTGTCCAAAAACAGAGAACGGATGGGAAGAAGGAAAGGAGAAAAGAAAAAGACAAAAATGTATGTATGTATGTATGTATATAGGAATATATATGAATATACATATGTGCAGGAGGGCTAACATGGTTCTACTATTGTATTATATCACTTAATGCTAAGCAATAATCGATGACAGGATATTAGATTAATAGT
>PVLD010007918.1:0-18119 GCA_004027595.1 Dinomys branickii | reverse complement strand
TTGTATGCCTGTTTTCTTTCTTGTCTTTGGATTTTTGGTTCTTGTGGTTTTTTTTGTTTTGTTTTGTTTTTTTTTCTGTTGTTGAGAGGATCAACTGTCTGACTAAATTTGCATGTCTGTATATGGATCCATACATCTACAATTCGAAGATATCAATGGATAAAGCAACAACAACTGTTGAGACCATATCACCTTGTCTATAGATTAGTTGTGATTGTACTATTTTCTATGATAATGGGTGTCTGTTTGTCAATAGGTTTTTGTACTTTTATGTTTCTATAATAAAAAAATTAAAAAAAAAAAAAGAGTGCTAGTTACAAAGGGAGGCTAGGGATATAGCTCAATGGAATAAGCACTTTCCTGGCAAGCACAAGGCTCTGAGTTCAATCCCTGGCACTGCCAAGAAAAAACAACAAAAAAAGTGATTTCTTTTAAAAAGGGGGACTGGAGATATAGCTCAGTGGAATAACTGCTTGCCTGGCAAGTGCAAGTCCTTAGTTTGATCCCCAATACCTCAAAAACAAAACAAAACAAAAAACAAAGGGGGCCAAATGCCCCGGTAGGGAAAAGGTAGGATTATGAATTCTGCAATGAGAAATCACTTAATTGCTTGATCCTGACCAGTGTGTTGGGTTACCAGAACTGCTGCAGCGCATTGCCACTGACTGTGTGTCTTAAAAGAAATGTGTCCTTTCACAGTTCTGGAGGCCAGAAGTCTGCATTTCAGGTGTCAGCAGAGTTGTTTCCTTCTTGTGTTCCGAGGGAGAATCTGTCCCATGTCTCAGTCTCCAAGCTTCTGAGGGTCACTGGCATTCCTCAGATCAGGGCGCATCACTGTTCTTTGCATCTGTTGTCATAGGGCGTCCTCCCCTCTGTGTCCCTGTGTTTTCTTATGAGGACACCAGAA
The DNA here is from genome assembly GCA_004027595.1 of Dinomys branickii. Taxonomy (NCBI): domain Eukaryota; kingdom Metazoa; phylum Chordata; class Mammalia; order Rodentia; family Dinomyidae; genus Dinomys; species Dinomys branickii. Next base: position 17,212 of record PVLD010007918.1, on the reverse strand, counting down.
TGACCTAGCTTCACTTGATTACATCGACAAAGAGGCTGATACCAAATAAGGTCACATGTACAGACAGATATTGGTACTTGGGGCTTCAAAATGTTTTTCCTTTTGTTTAAAAATTACTTGTTATTAATTTAACTATTCATATTTATGGGGAACAGTGTGGTAAGTTGATACCTGTGTATAATGTGATGACCACATCAGGGTAGTTAGCATTTATATTTTTAAGATTTTATTAACATGCCATTATTGTACATATTCACAGGGCACAGTGTGACATCTCAATGAATGTGTGCAATGTGTACTGATAGAATGAGGGAATTAACATTTCCATTTTCTTATTACTTTGAGTTTAGAGCCTTTGAACTCCTCTCTCCTAGTTATTCATAAAATACAGGTTACTGGGAACTGTAGCCATCCCACTGTGATATAGAGCCATAAAATTTATTCCTTTTATCCAATGGTGTTTGGTATCAACATATTTTTTAGGGGACACAGTTCAACCTGTGACACGGGAGAGCAAGCACATGGATGCTCCACAGTGTGATACTTACCCTTTCTGAGATCTGCCTCCCTTTATGGCTTCTAGACCAATAACTGGGATTGTTCTAACATGACTGAAACAGAAACCAACTTTCTCTGATATGAAACGAAAGGAGTGCTCATCTGAAGAGAAAAGTATGAATAAGAAGACTATGTCTGTGGATTGATTTTGAGAGTTTGGACTAGGGAAGGCAAAAGATAAGACTGATATAAAAGAACAGGTGGTTTAGTCAGAATTTAATATATTGGTAGGGATAATTACAGCCAGGCCCCATTCTGATGGGATAGGCCCGCCGAAGCTTGGGAGCAGCACAAGCACCCAGCAGGTGAGATGGACGTGCTGCACTCACCTCAGTAGGGACTGAAGAAAGGGACAGAGGCTTAGAAAGCCGGGCTTGTCTGAATAGGACTATGATGTGGACAGAGAACTGGGCGAAAAGGACGATCCAGTAGAATTGGTCAGAACCGTTTTGTTGGGAGCAGCTGAAGCTGGAAATGGTTACGTGTGTGGAGGTGAGACAAGGCCACAGTGCTTAAAGCGGCCAAGCTACCTCAGTCTTGAGAAAAGCGTCCTGCCTGGACAGTTTCGGTCATTAGTCCTGAGGCAACCTCGTGTCTCATGACACTAACTTTGTAAGAGCGTGAATAAGCGCCCCTACTGTTGTTGTTCAGTCCTCTTACCCATCAGGTAAGAGGCCTCCACCTGACCCCAGCTTTGCCTCTGTCTTTATTTTCCAAATTCCCCCGCTGTTTTCTCCCGGGGACCCCGAGAGACCACCGAGTCCCTACGCCATTTCTCTGTATTTCACTGAACCTTTCCCTCTATCCATATTGTGAAGGATTAGAATCAATACCCAGGACAAGTTGTAACGATAGCCATATAGCGCTGAAAGCTGTGATTATGGAAACTGGAGCCCTCCGTCTGCCCTGTATGCCCTTACCATGGTGGGACGGGTGTCTGTGTCATGGAACTGAGATCTTCAACTTTCTAGAAATTTCAGAGTCAGGCAAGGAGTTGGGACAGGTCCTCTAGTTGCTTCATCACCTGCAGTGTGAAGCATCCTCTCTTGTCCAGCACTTTGGGATCCGCGGGGACGTATCCACACGTGTGCTGTGAATGCCCTGCGACGTGCCTTGTCAGGGGCTGCCTGGTCTGCCAAGCCCGGGCTCTGGGCTCACCCCACCTCCACTTCGCCGGCTTGCACCTCCCTGCATTTTTAGCTTCCTCCCTGGTCTTAGCTTGACAGCAACTGATTAGCTTTTGCCAGATACGCAGATACATTTATTAAAATAAATTTATTATATTCTGATCTCTGGCAAGTACTGGATTTATAATTCATTGCAGAGAAGCTTATTCTTGAGGAGCAAATGAAGTGGAAATCATCTTTTTCTTTTCTTTCAATGGTTATATGGAATCTTCAGTCACAGCATGCGAGGAAATTGTTGTGGAAGAAAAAAAAGCCCCTATTGTGAGAATAAGAGGGATGCTGCCTGTTACATAGCTGAGCCACCGGCCTAGGAAACGGCGACAACTTAATTGAACAATTGATTCAGCAACTGGTGGAGTTTTACATCTTCTTAACAAGACCATCAATTAACATAAAAACAGAACATGCCATGTTTCTCGCATTTGAAGCAATATATAGCAATTAGGGGATGGGATCTATTGTGTGTGGAGCGCAAAGAGCAGATGACATGTGAATCCCGACTGATTTTGTGCAAACCCAGTTAATTTTCTCGCAAGGATCTTTCCTGTGGAAATTGACCACTGCTCACCTTATCGCTTTTGACCCTGGTAGCTTCTTGGCCAGTTCTCCTTCGTTCTACCTGCCACACTTATTTTTGGCTACCCTTGGGTGTATGCTTTGTAGAGGTTGCTAACCAAAGTTACAGGCAAGATGTTGCCTCTGGAGCTGATGTGAGGTGGAGGTGGCTGAACAGATTATGCAGCAGGCAATGTGCCAGGAAATCACAGCATCTGAATTCCTGAGGGCTGTTAGTCATCTAGGAGAGTCAGCCTGTCACACTGATGGGTGGCAGCTCAATTAGCAGTTAGCAAGTAATTCACCAATCAGAATTCATCTTAGCTGTACATAATTATTTATTTCTGAAAGTTAATTTTATTGGTATACTTTAGCTATGCATATGATCACCGATGTCATAGGGAATTCATACCTGTATATGATATCTTTTTTTTTTTTTTGGTACCGGGAACTGAATTCTTGGCCTTGTACTTGCTGGGCAGTCACTATGCTGCTGAACTACACCATGGCCCTGAGTGTGAGATCTTCACCCCCGGCTCCCCTCCCCTGCCCTCCCTTCAAACTCTCTTTCCCTCCTTGTTTACGAGAGCTTTGTTTCCACTTTCCCTTCCAGTCTTTTGTTTTCTTTTCCTTTACTCCCCTTCCCACTCCCCTCCTCCCTCGTTCCCCTTCTCATTTGAACATTTTCTTCCTATTTTCCAATATCTGTGGCCCTTATCTACCCTTCTGGCTTCACATACCAGAGGAACAATGTGATATTTAAACATGTGTTCAATTTATTTCACTTGAGTATGATCTCAAAGTGTACCCATTTACCTAGAAATGTCTCAAGCTTATCCTTATTTATGACAGAGTAGTACTCTATTACATAAAAAACCCATCTTTTTAATCCATTAATCTGCTGATTCGTATTTGGGCTGTTTCCAACATTAAGCTATTACAAATTGTGCTGCTATAAACATGGGCGTGGTTTGAATATTGCTGTGGTATAATGCTTTTAATTCTTTTGGGAAGGTCCCAAGAAAGGGAATAGCTGGGTTGAATACGATCGCTAGTTTTAGTTTTTGGAGGAATTTCCACATGGATTTCCACAGTGGTTGCACCAGTCTACACGCCCACCAACTGTGGAGAAGGGCTCCTTTTGCCCCACAGCCCTGCCAGCATTTGTTATTGTTTGATTTCTTGATGACAGCTCTTCCCTCTGGAGTGAGAGGGAATCTCAATGTTGTTTTAATTTGCGTCTCTCAAATAACCAATGACATTAAATATTTTTTCATATGTTTATTTGCTGTTTGTTAAATGTACATGATTATTTAGATTAAGAGGAAATAGGCTGAACATACAACTAACCTCAAAAGAGGCTCTGTTGAACTTGTGAACAATAATAGCCACACTAGGCTGTGAAGAGAAGTAAAACGTTTTGCCCCTTGTAGCCATCACTGATGACAAAACGGAATCTTACCTACCGCTTCTGTGTGTGTACACCATCACATGCAAACATAAACAACGAGCGAACACTTACCCAGTGTTCATCGCACACTTGGCATTCTCTGATGTTTTTCTTTTTTTTTTTTTTGCGGTACTGGGGATCGAACTCGGGACCCTGCGCTTGCTAGGCAAGCGCTTATTCCACTGAGCTATATCCCCAGCCCCTCTCTGATGTTTTTCAAATATCAGTTTATTTTACACAGTCATGCATTGCTTCATGATGGGAATATGTTCTGAGAAATGCGTCACTGGTCATTTCATCACTGTTTAGACATTATAGAGCACACGAATACACGTGCTAAAATGGGTCCAGCGGTGGTAACATAATTTCACGGAACTATGATCACATATGTGATCTGTCGTGGACAGAAATGTTGCTTAGTGGCAGGTGACTGTACTCTGTACCAAGGCTGGGAGACAGGCACTGTATTCGTCCTCCTTCCACAGATGGGAGAGCGAGCCAGAGCAGTACCATGTGAGCCTGAAGCCAAACCCTTAGTGAGTAGTGAGCCGAGATTTGAACTCAAGCAGCCACCCAGAGCCCGTCTTCTCCATCTTGCTGTCTTCTAGTGAATGGTGAATTTACTCACTGTTTTGCGTGAGAGGATTGTTCATGCTGCTACAGAAATGGGCTCAGGACACCGAGTTTGGGAGAACAATCCCACTGTGTGCTAGTGCAATTCCTTCCCACAGTTTAGGCTGCAACTTTGAGCTGGGACACCTGCTTGCCACTAGGAGCCGACATGAGGGGGTGGCAGTTGGGCGCACTCCATTCTCATCTCCTGGACGGACGACTCAGTCATGTGCCGTGTGAGTCCACGGGGCCGGGGTTGCCACGTACTCACTAACGTGCACTCTGAACAGCCACACGAGCACCCTCAGCTCCATTCCTTCTGCCTGACGGGAAGAGTCAGAAACCACAGAGGGTACAGACTGAGGCCAGGAAGCTGTGGGTCAGATGATAACTTCTGGTTTAGAGAAGGTCTACCCCTGTTGGCACCATGGAGAAAATAGCCTCACTGGGAGAGAAAGACAATAAACTGCTTGTTATTAGAGTTTTCAGGGATTATAATTTAATACTCTTTTGTCTTGTCCTTGTTCAAGTTCAGGATGGAAGCAAAAGGAAAGCAGATGCCGAGAGCAGTGCTTATTTAGGCAGGTGTGTGCACCAGTTGCTGGAGCCGCAGGGCGGTAGCTGGCTGCCTCTGCACTGACAGGGCCCTTGCTGTGCGCTGTGGACAGACTTCTGAGGAAACCCCTCTGCAGTCACGCAGGCCCTGAAGCAGTGCCCGGAGGGGCTGAGCCGACCATGCCCAGTTCATTTTTCTAAATTCAAAAGTCAGAGGAGTCTCTTCTCCAGGGTTTGGGGAGGGAGTGAAGAGGAGAGAGGCAGCCAGCAGTGTTAGTCTGATTGGTGTTCTTCTCTGTGGAAGCAAGGAGGGAGGAGTGCGCACCAGTGGGGGTCTTCACTAACTCCAGGCCAAGTTTGGTAGATACGGTCACACACAAAACCGAATAGTGAGGACGTGACTGCAGGTACAGTAAGACCGCAGCACAGAAATACGCGAGAGAGACACTGGTTTCACCTGGTAGAGAGGCCTTTTGATGTGCAATATTGGGCTGGTAAGTGGAGGAGAAGAAAACAGGAGTTCCAGGAATGACCTTCCAAGTTTTACATAAAAATTATGGCACTAGTTAAGAAGGTGCAATAGTCCAAAACTGACAAGGTGATGGTCCTATAGTATTGTATCATCTAGTGACAGGGTAGCAAACTTACCTTGGGTAGGTACACGCTATGGTGTTCATAGGACAGTGAAAATCACATTATGACAAATTCCCCAGAGTGAGTCCCTGTCCTTAAGTGACACAGGGCTGAGCATACAGTCTGGCACTATCTGTGCTCTCAGGTATATACTGGTGTCCATTTTTCCTTCTTTTCAGTTGTTGGGAACTCTGGAGACACAAGTAGAATTTAAAAAAAAAGATAGTGAACCAAACCAACAGTGGAAGACAGATCACTGAAAAAAAATTGATGCTCTTGTGGATCCTGGGCGGACTGGGCTCCATGGTTCCACTCAGACTGATCCTGAGAAGCATGCAAGTGATGGCTGCCAGCCTGCGACACTATTAGAAAGGGGCAGACCTTGTAGGAGGTCGGGACTAGTGGAAGGATGTGGGGTCACTGGGGGTAGGACACCTTTGAAGGGAACGTTGGGAACTCAGCAGGCAGGCAGGCCTCCTCTACCACAACTCCTACCATGACATACTGTGCTTCCACAGGCCCAAAAAAACAGGGCCAAGTGACTATGGATTGCGATCTCCGAGGCTGTGTACCAAAATAAACCTTCCCTCCTCTGAAAGTTTATTTATCTCAGATACTTGTTACAGCAACAGATCGGTAGCCAGAGGAACTTGGGATTTCCTGTGACAATACTGACCTAATTTTCTAGTTATTTCTAGACTATCATTATGTTTATTTCCCACACAGAGGTAAGCGCTCTGTGGCTGTGCTGGTTCTTCCCAGGGCACGCTACAGAAGAACCGGAGGTGAGAATTGACGTCAGCTACCTGGAGAATGCACCTTAACAGGAAGTGACAGCTTTTCTTCTTACAAAACTGAGCAGATCCACATGTGATTTTGGTGGAGTGTGCAGAGAAGGACTTGGAACTCCAGTGGTGAGCACTGCTGCGTTGAGAGCCCTGACGTAGATGTGGCTTCTCTGTGCTTTGTGTTCCTGTCACACAAAATAAGCGCTATTAGTATTATTTTTTTCAACACGAGAGAAAAGTGAGTCTCCGCAAGTGTCTCCTGTTGCTCAGAAGAGAGAAAATAACCCGAGGCCTCTGTGAGGTCATGTATGAAAAGACTTTGTAAACTCTAAACATGAGTTTAGAAGATTTGGCTTCACACATTTCTTTGGCGAGACTTTGTTTTTGAGCATCATATCTTGCTTTTTACTGAATATAGCACTTCTTATACAGGCCCTCCTTCTAGGCCTCATGTAAAGACACTAAAAAGTCTTCTTCTCCTCCAGGTCTTTCTCTTAAACAATATCCTGAATCTTTAAACATATATGAGGTGTAACTGAAAAGTATGGTGAATATTTAAATTTTAAAAATTTCTTATAATCAAAAACACATTGCTGTTGGTCCCCATAAAACATGCCCCCTCCCTTTGAAGGGGCATCCCATCATCTTACCCCATCCTCCTTGCCACTTTCTGAGGCATTTCTGGAAGTCCTCTTTCCTGAGTGTCTTAAATGTACCGTCATAGCTGTCTCAGTGCCCTGAATTGACTCAAAATGTTTACTTTTCAGGTCATTTTAAGTTTGGGGAGGAGCCAGAAGTTCATGTTGCTGAAGATGGCGAAGATGGCGGATGAAGGCACAGCGTAATGACCTTTTCAGGGCTGCCTTTCCGTGAGATGACACTCAGCAGCAGCGTTCACAGTACCTTTATCACACCTTGTGAGACCCCTGCCGAGGAGGACTTCCAGAGCGGCTTCGCAAAGTGCGGGAATGATGGAGTAAGTGTGTTTGAAGTGAGAGGAATTAAAAGGAGCATGTCTTGGGCCAGGGACAGAGCTCAGTGGTGCAGCGCCTGCCTGGCAATTGTGAGGTCCTGAGTTTGATTCTCGGTACCAAACCAAGCCAAACCAAACCAAGGCAAACAAAACAAAACAAAACAAAAAAACTGTCTTTTACTGTCATACATTTCAAAAAGGCATTCACCGTATATTCTGACCATATATTGTGCATGACAAATTAGTGGTTAGCAAATCCAGGGAACTACACTGATTCCATTCTAGCCCTATATCCCTTTACACTATCAGGGGTGCCTCTTGGAGGGATTATACCTTCACCTACTTATGCCTGTTTGGACTTATGGGCACCAACCTTCCCTCCTCACCATTTTCCTTTTAGGTGAGAAGGCTGAATAGCATATAATGCAAGAAGAGATCTCCGATCCGTGTTCATGTCCTCCCTCACCGACCACAAAATGTTACCAGAATAGGACACGGAGAGGAGAGAGAGAGCAGTGGGCCGGGTGTGGGCCGGGGGCGCGAGGCGGCCACCAGAGCCTCCGCTCTGGTCCTGAGCTTTCCAGGCAGGAGCCTGGGTGTTTTAGTTACAGTTACCTTGAGGTTTGTGTGAATGATATCTTCTTAGTCTCCTCATTTTGATCAATAGTAACATTAGTAATTGATATTTATTGCTTTTAAAAACATTTTTTCTTATTTTATTGGATCCCTAGGATATACTTGTCATTTTTTTACTGGATGAGAAAGAGAATTGAAGTCAAAAAGAACTTCAATGCTATATAAGCCAGTGCAGGTGTTGGGGAGAGGGATCAGGACCAGAATTCAGGTTTTCTAGGTCAAAATTCTGTTTTTATCCCCCCTGTGGAAATTATCTTTTCCTTTACTATGATGATTTTAAGTAAACTGAAATTTTAGGACATATTCACCTTCTGAGAATAGACAACTATTTTGTGAACACACACTGTGGGCCAGGTGACATGCTTTGTGATTTCGCTGCTTTGTATGCTTGGGTCCTTACCCGGACTCTGTGAATTATGCATGTTAACCCTAGTTAACAGATGAAGAGGTGAATAGCTCTCCCAAAGTCACACAGCTGTCAGGTCAATGAAGAGTTGGGATTTGGAGCTCAGTCTTGGGCTCTGAAGCTCAGCTCTTAAACATGGCGTTTTGTAGCCTTCCTAAGATCAGGCTTAACTGTGATGACCTTGAGTTGTTGCCTTTGAAGCCAGTGAGAAATTAGAGGGAGAGGTCCCATCGGTGCCTGGAAAACACAATCATGTATCCTTAAAGAACTTGTGGGGCCGAGGATGAAGCTCAGCAGGTATAGTGCCTGCTGGAAAGTGTGAGGCCTTGAGTTTGATTCCTGGTACCAAACAAACAAACTTGTGGCAGGCAGGTCTCTTGTGAGCACGTAACCTGATCTGCTGATGCAGGAAAGCATATGATGTGCTGTCCTGGGTGAAGCCCGGGAGCTTGGAGAGACTTCTAGCTTTTTCTGAAGTTCCTTTTAAAGGAAATTAGAAGATGGAAAGAGCACTTCGGAAATTATAAGCTCATGAGCTGATTTTAAAACACCCAAGGACAGGCTGCCATGTCTGAAAGTAATTCAGCACCTCTGATTGGCTCATTTTTCATGCAGTGGTCATGCTAGGGAATAGTGCATTTCACAGTCTTGTTTTAGGATGTTAAAAATGTAAGAAATGGTTTTGGATTATGCCTTTTGTGTGTGTGTGTGTACCAGGAATTGAACTCATGACCTTGTGCTTGCCAGGCAGGCACTGTGCCGCTGAGCTCTATTCCGGCCGTGGGTTATGCCTTGAGTAGGTGAGATTTTAGTAAAGTGAAGTTGTTCCCACTGCCCTCAGACTTCCGCAGTGAGCCATGTCCTTGCTGCCTCTAAGCCATGACCCTTGCAGTGAGGAAATCTCCAGGGGCCTGTACCTAGGAAAAACGTGATTTACTGTTTTGTTCACCAGTTTGAAAATGTTGAGAAAGTGCAGATTGTACATGAACTGGCTCAGTCTGGCTTCTGCCTTTTGGATTCCTGACGTTAGTGTGTGGTGGTGAACCTGTTCTATCAAAGTGGGTGCAGCGGTTATGTTTTCGAGGGTGCAAGAAGGTTTGAGGAACATTTTGTTGTAGAAAATTATGGATGCAAATTCCTTCACAGAGAATGGCTATGTGATTATTGTGCAAGCGGGACTTCTCTCCCGAGTAAATGGGGACCTGATGCCCAGTTATACCAGGACAGCATTCTAGGTCAGACCTCTCCTGGGGATACTGGACATGCGGGCGCCCCGCTCTCCTGCGTCACACTTAGTAGAAAGAGGTTTTAATGACGAAATGTCAAACGTTGTCAGTTAGTCTCCTGTCCTCTCTCTTTGTTCAATAAGCCATACAGCGATTTAGGGATTATCTAGCTGGAGATAGCCCTCACTGTTTATTCTGACATCCTGCACAGACCGTGCTGGCCTGGGCAGCCAGCTTCCTGGGCCCGTGATTCAGGGCAATAGCGATCACCCTGGCCATGCTAACAAGGAGACCTAGGCTAAGTGCTCTGTGCTGGTTCTCAGTTACACATCACAGGCTCAAACCTTGGTCTTGTTCCCTAACTTTTGTGCCAATTTAAGTGAATCTAGTTTTCTCCTTGAGTGCCTGTCTGTGCAGTGGAGACAGTGATCACTCCTAGTCAGTCTGTGCTGTTTGTTGTGAGGATCCACAAGCAGAAGTGTCTGATAAGCAGTTCAGCACCACACAAATGCTGGCTATTGATTAAGCATTGCCGTTATTACTACTACCTCGTGGGGGCCACGGGATACTTTAAGCATTGCCTTTCCTAATCCACAGAAAGAGAATCATGTCGGCTCTGCCCAGTCCAAACAAACATGAATTAGTCCTCTATAAACTGGGCTGCCCTGGGAACTGTACAAGAAGTTGGTTGCAGTGGATTGTTTTTGTCTTTATGCTTATCAGGAGGGTGAAGCCCGCAGTCTTACATGTCCCCACTTTGGACAGAAGAAGCCGGGTAAGCTTTGTGGACCACTTGTGTGGCTCCGAGGCAGGACCGAGGATGCTGACTGGTGCAGAAGCTGGAGGATTCCAGGGACAGGCCCAGGGGTGGCAGACTGCGAGCCTGCCAAGAAACAGCACGGGGAGCTCCTTCCTTCACACTGCTAAAAATACTTCTGGGAAAGTAATTTCTCTGGTCCTATTTTAGAAATCAGACACAGATCTACCATATTCATGTTTGGATCCTGGTCAGCCTTCTGGTTTGAGTTTTAAATTTCAAGAGAATTTTTTTAGAGAGGAGGGCAGTTAAAATAGTCTGTAGAATTTGAAAATAAAAATCTGAAAATACTGTTTAAAAAAGATATGTGTTGGGTACCATTTAGGTAATTACTAACAAGTTTTTTAAAAGATTGTGTTAGAGATAATCAAAATATCTTAGTGACGGAATCTATCCAGTTACTGATTTGCCCATGTAAGCCTATGATTATGTCTGTATACTTCTAAAACTATGTGTTTATATATTTAAATTTATATATTTCTCTATAAAAATATTTTCTTTAAAGTATATTACAGAAAGACACTTTTCTTTTTCTCTCCTTTTGTCCTTTTTCCTCCTTTTATTCTTGATTTCCTCTTTCTTCTTTTCCTCTTTCTCGTCTGAAGCCTTCTTACGATTCCCTTCTTTCCTCCTCTCCGACCCTCCTATCTCGGTGTCCACTTCACACTGAGACAGAGACACTGTCTGCTTTTGGGCAACAGTTTGTATTTCTCCAAGGGACGTTGTCTGTGCTTCAGTCCCTCACTCTGTACTTTTCCAAACACTTACTCAGGAGTGATTCTCCCACAAAAGTTGCATTGAGCCCTTGAAGAGCATGGCGGAAAACACAAAGATGAATAGCACGTGGTTCCCATCCTCCAAGCATCCTACAACAAGTAACTGAAACGGGGAAATGCTTGGGGGTTGGCAGAGACTTGTGTGTGGGAACAGGGAAATTAACCCAAATCAACTTGCTAGAACCATTTCGCCAAATGACCAATATGCCAAAAGGCTGTTACACTGAAAATCAGTTTGCCCATGGTCCAGGGCAGCTGAGTGTTGCAATAGAAATAATTTGCCTGAAGGGTCTGTAGGGGCAACCTCAGTATTAGGAAAGAGGCCACTTTTAAATTCCAGTCCAGGAATATATTTTTAGGGTTGAGAGGTCTCTTGAATCTGGCTATGGGAGAGTATTTTGTGTACAAAATTGCAATAACCAGAAGTGTAGTTTGCTTAAATAACACAGAGTACTTAAAAAAAAAAAGATGTATCAGTCATAGTTCCAGCAGGAAACAGATGGCACCTAGAAATTGGAAAAGTGAAGATCATCTACTAAAGGAACTTTCTCCAAGGCGTGGGCAGGTTTAGGGAAGCCACCCGGTGGTGGTGCAGTGCCCCTCAGTAGCAAAGGCAGGGAGCCCAGGCGGCCAGTGGAGCCTGCGCAGGGCCAGGCTGGAGGAGGGATCTGTGCTCGTCTTCTCTGAATGAGCCTCATTTTGCCCACACCCACCCATAAACTGAGGAAGGAAGGGGAAGAGTGGGTCTACAGGGCACTTGTCACATCAGTACATGGCACCTCCTTCTTGTCTTGTTCCATCCAGGAAGACTATGGTTGTCATTTCACACTTAAAGTTTAGTATTGTGTGAAAAGTTCTTCCATGCTACCAAATTTATCAATTTAGAGTTTAAGTGTGTGACAGGCTGCCCCATAAAGTTCTTTTTAGCAAGAGGAATTCTGAGGAATTCACTTCGTAGGCAGATCCACAGATAATTTCGCAGTAGATCTTTGTTCAGAAAAGTCATTTGAGCTAAACTCTCCAGTATGCTTACTGTAGGTCTTCAGAGGCTACAACAGGATCTGTTCTGTTGGAACATGGTGGATCCACCTGCGTTAGGTGCCTTAGACTCACAATAAAGCCAAAAAGGTTTGGGGAGAGCAATGGGACACAACATGTCAGTGAGGCTAAGCCTACCGGCTCGTTGACACTGCTGTAGGGCTGGCATGGAGGGAGGGCGCTGACCCATAAGGTGATAGGGGCTGTTGTGGTCACAAGACCATGCAGGACTGGTGTTCAACAGTGACATGGCGTGGTGGCTGCAGCCTGGCACTGGTGGCAAATGCATTTCTTTCCATCTGAACTCATCTCCTGTGGGTTCAGTCATCTCTGTGGTTCTTGGGTACTCAGAGAAAAAGGTGTCCACAGAAGGGAGAACTTAGAGTTCCTCCCAATAGACAGGCCAGGCTTTGAGGGGTTAATTTGAGTAATAAATGATGTGATTTGATGTGTACCTTAAATTGACAAACAGGTCATAGTTGGCTATAAGAGAATGTTTTAGTGAATACAGATCCTTTTGCTGTGGATTGTCTTTTTTTTTTTTTCCAGGGATTTAACCTGGTGCTTGCACACTGAGCTACATCTGCAGCCCTTAAAAAAATGTTTTGTTTTGTTTTTTTTACTTTTAAAGAGAATAAGCAATAATAATAAAATAACATCAACATAGACAAAAATAAAACAAAGCAGAAAGGATAACAATGATACAGGGTTTCAAAACAGAATGATAGGAATTAACAATGGTTGTTATATTACATATTGTTATCTTCAGTGAAGTTGCTCAGATTACCAGATGTAAGAGTGCAAGATTGATCAAACCATTAAAGAGAATAAAAAATAATAATAAACCAGTAGAAATGATACAGAGCTTCACTAGACAAGATGGTAGTAATTTACCAATGGTTGTTATATTGCATACTGTTGTTTGCAAATTAGTTGTTCAGGTTACCAGATATAAGCATGCAAAATTGGTCAAAAAAATTTAAGCATTAACTGCTCCTTTCAATAAACCACTGGACATCAGCAGTACAATTATCCCAGCTGTCTTTGTATATACATGTTTCTCTTTCTTTCTTTCTCTTTTTCTTTCTTTCTTTCTTTCTCTTTCTCTCTCTCTCTCTCTCTCTCTCTCTCTCTCTCTCTCTCTCTATCTTTCTTTTCCTTTCCCTCATCCCAGTTGTTCCTTCCTTTGAGCAGTTTCTTTACATTTCACAATATCTATTGTACATTTTGGGTTTTGTTTACTTTTTCAGGTTCTTACACCAGGGAGACAATGCGATGATTGATTTTTACATACTGACATACAGTTTCTCTCTACATCTACAAGTTGCCCAGGCTGGACTCAACCTTGCAATCCTCCTGCCTCAGTCTCCCACAGCACTGAGATTATAGGCATGTGCTGCTGCTTCTGGCTGTACATGTCTTTAAAGTGGAGACTTGCAAGGGGAGGAAGAGGAAGCAAGGCTAATTTACCAACATTTCCCCAGCTTCATTTTGGAGGTGTGGAGAGGAGAGCAAAGGAATATTAGCATCCGGGTGTAATCTGGGTCTGTAAAACTTGAATTTCATGAAATTGTATTTCCACTTACTCTCTGTTTTATACATCCACTTTATGGAAAGGAGATTTTTAAAATGGTATTAGATTTGAGGTATGTTGAAGAGAAAATGTTGCTAATGTAATTTCTTTATTGGTCAGTATGATATTTGTGGGACAGTTTTCTTCTTCTCTGATCCCTACGCCTGTCCACCCCAGCCGTGTAATGATGGATGTATGGTTCTCGCTGGTAGCAGAACCATAGAAATATGTTGGACAGCTTGAAGATTTGATAACTTTTCAGTCATTTACACTCAGGGCCCCCACCTCTGGCACTGAGTATTGAGCCTAGGCCTTTGGTATGTTAGGAAAGTGCTCTACCACTGAACTAAAATTTTATTTTGAGACAAGGTCTTACCAAATTGCCCAGGATGGGTTTAAACTCACAGTCCTCCTGCCTCAGCCTCCCAAATCACTGGGATTACAGGCGTGCCACTGTGCTGGCCTAGCCTAAATATTTTAAATTCGCTTTATGAGTCCTGTACCTTGGAGTTGAGTAAGGGAGTCACTGTTCCAGGACCTCTCCTTCCCCTGCTCTCTTCTAAGGCCCTAGAGAATCTCGTAGGTTGGGGAACAGGAAAGAGTGATGGTGGAATTCACCTTCTAACAGCAGAAGGTTGAATGAGGAGGGAGGTGCCTTGCTCTGTTCTGGTGTGGTCAGCATCCGTACACTGCCGCAGCTGTGTTCTTAGAATGCTGCTACCAAGATCAGCTTCATCCCAGTCCCTCCAACAGTGAGAATCCAGCTGTGCTTTTCGGTCCTCAGCACTGGCATACCCTTCTGAAGCATCTTTCTGGCTCGGTCACCCCTTCACCCCTGTCCTTCTGGGCGTATCTTTCGCCTGCTCTCCATCTTCAGCAGTACTGCGGGAACTGCTGGTCTTCTCTCCCCCAAACTTGAAAGCTACAAAGCTCTGGGGGTGGGTGGGTGGAGGGCTGCCCCATGCTCTTCCAGGCTTGGGAACTTCACTCCAGCATCACTGCGTCTCTCCCAGTGTTTCAGGTGATCTTCCAAACCCCCATCTTTGGGATGCTTCAGGTGAGAAGCAGGCGCTGTGCTCTGGCTGGGTACGCTTTCAAACACTAAAGGCTTCTGGAGAGGCTTCCCCCATGGGTGTCATGCTGTTTCGCGCTGACGGAAGCCTCAGGTTATTTTGCTGACTTTTGTCGCAGCGATGCCCACCTGGAGAATAAAAAACCACTTCTCCTCATTGGCAGACACCCCATGTTTACAGGTAATTTCCCTGGCAGTGCTTCGCTTGCCTTGGGATTCGGAGGATTGAGAGGCAGGGAGGCGGAGCATTCCTCAGGATCAGAAAAAGGCCTTCGGGGCAAATGATAACATCTGTTGACAAAGAACTAAAGGACCGGAGGGAGATACAGTGCCTGAAGGAGGAGAGATTGAAATAGGCCCCAGGTTTCGGTCTAATAGCGCTGAACCAGGCACTGAAGAGCAGAGAGATTTGCAGGATAGCACTGTTCTTGTCGCTGAGTTCCCCCTCACCTAAAAGCCTGTGCCTCAGTCCTCGAGGGTGGGGAAAGCTATTTCAATAAGAAAGGAGCTGTTTTTCAGAGTCTCAGATTCAAACCTTAGGAGCACAAGACAGCATTGTTTTGAGGGCTGTGCCACGGAATAGCACAAAAGCAGGCGAGAAGAACCTTCCCCCGGGCACAGGGTGTGGAGCGACCCGAGAGTGTGGGCTTCGGCACTGTCGGCTTCTGCTCAGTAGTGGTGTCTCCAGCTCTGGTGCTGCTGCCAGCACAGTGACTTCTCTGTGGTGCAAGAGAAGACAGAGGAGGTGGGTGGGTCTCACCCGGGACATGGGAGCGGAATGGAGAGCTTTGGAAGCAATGGGAAATGCCAACAACTTTTCCTTTGGGGGAGAAGCAGTGCACAGTTCTGCTTCAGATTCTGGGTCTGGTTCTGGCCCCCAACAGTTCAGGTTCTGGCCCCCAACACAGGTTTAGGCATAGTCCAGAGGCACTGGACTATGAAGGGGTCTTCTTATGGCCAAATGGCAACTTGCACCTCAAAGGCAGTGGCACAATGCTATCTAAGCACCGAGGTAGAGACAGGGCTGTGAGTTGTTCTTGAGAGGTCTAAGCTCCAGGAATAATTTGGGAGAGCAGGAGCCACAGGAAATCCAAGCCCTGTAAGCCCAAGAGGTCACATTCCCATGTGCCCATGGCTGGCAGTGGTATTTCCCTTAGCAATGTGAAGAAGAGGGGTTTTTATGAACGCATCTGTTTGATTTTGCTTATAGTTTATCAAAAGAAGAACGAATGCGATAGACAAAAGGACCTTCGGAAAGGAGGGATCCCCAGGATGCAGCACACAGAGGTAGCCCCAGAAGCAATGGAGTGACAGATCTTGGTAAAAGTTCAACACTGAAAACGTTTTGTGTGCTTAGAACAGTTACTCCCAGATGCAACCATTGGCAGCTTTTTTAAAAATATACTTTCATAAGACAGAAAATTAGCAAATAACCCCTTTTTCATCTGGTTTTGTACATTTGACTCGGCAAACTTTAACAACTAAAGCAAAGCAACCAAATGCTGGAATTCATAACTTCGTACTCATGTCCTCTTGATGACTATAGGAAGATCCAGTCCAGGAACAAGTGAAATTGTTTGTAATGAAGTCCAAGGGACAAAAATTGTGGGTCTATGGAAATACTCTAAATAGTTTTATGGGGTAAAAGTTTGAAACTAAAATATTGATAATTTTAGTGTCAGAGGGACAGAGACCTATGTAACCTAAAGTATTTACTTACCTCTAACCAGAAATGAATATTATTAGATCCCTGAATGAACATTAGATGCTTTCACCAAGAGGTACTACTTCCCCAGCAAGAATATCCAAGGCACCTACTTGATCACTGAAATCAGAAAGGGTCTTTCAATTTAAAATGATCAGTACTTATGATGGACTCATAAAATCTTTTCTAAAAAAACTCAGTAATCTCATCAAGGAACCAGAAAGTAGCAGCAGTGGCCTGAGGGCTGACCTTTGAGCTCCAAGGACTTGCACAGTGACTCTGATAGGAAACCAGCTCAGGATCCCAGTCACTGGCTCTGGAATAACTTTGCTGATAATATCTATTTCATAGGAACATGGAGAGCTGAGAGGAGATGGGGCAAAAAAAGTTCTAAAATTTATGGCTTTGTAGCATAATTTGAAATGGGTGTTGTTATGCCTCTAGCCTGCTCTTCTTGATTAGGGCTGCTTTGACTATTCTAAGTCTTCTGTGTTCCGTATGAATTTAGGGTTGTTTTTGCTAGATCTGTGGAGAAGGTCACTGGAATTTTGATTAGGATGACAGTGACTCTGTAAATCATTTTCTTTTCTTTTTTTTTTTTATTTTAGAAACATAAAAGTACAAAAACATATTGACAAACAGACACCCATTA